>ML732167.1:0-276773 GCA_009176345.1 Aspergillus leporis | reverse complement strand
AAAAAAAAAAAAAAAAAACAAAAGTGGGCTTACGCACAGGGAAGGTCGCCCGTTAGAGCTTAGAGACCAAGACGTGTTTGTTCAGGTCCCGTGCAAATCAATCTCGCTCACCCACCCCATCCAGACATATTAAAGAGTACATCCCTTCCACCCCTCGCTCTCGTTTCCCCTCCCTTCTTCTTTTCTCTTTCATAGGAATTCCGACTCTTGCCATTCCTGCCATTTCTTGTTTGCATCTGCTCATATCGTTGGGTCCCGAAGGCTGTGTGAGCCGAAGCAACAATGGCGGAGCGGAGAATCTCCTATGCTCCCGACGTGGAGAATGGTGACCATTCTCGTCAACCTGACATTAACGATGGCGCTGGCCTCGACGAGTATGCCGCGCTGAACCGCTACATTTCGACTGCTCGCGACAAGCGTCGTGGCTCGACCTCGTCCGCTGGTGCTATGAGCACCAAGAAGACCAAGAAGAGCTGGCAATTCTGGAAGAAGGGTGGTGATGGTGTGGATGAGGGCTTCGTCACCCCCGACGAGTGGGCTGACACCGACATGCGCTCTGGTCTTCGGTCTACCGATGTTGAGGCTCGTCGCAAGCGCATCGGCTGGAACGAACTTACTACTGAGAAGACCAACTTCTTCGTTCAGTTCATTGGTTACTTCCGTGGTCCTATTCTTTATGGTATGTTTGCTCGACGACTAACTACGAGAGGGCGCCCCCGCTAATGACTATTCTATAGTTATGGAACTTGCTGTCTTGCTGGCCGCTGGTCTGCGTGACTGGATCGATTTGGGTGTCATTATTGGTATTCTTATGCTTAACGCTGTCGTCGGTTGGTACCAGGAAAAGCAGGCTGCCGACGTTGTTGCTTCTTTGAAGGGTGACATTGCCATGAAGGCTATTGTTGTTCGCGATGGACAGGAGCAGGAGATCCTTGCTCGTGAGCTCGTTACCGGTGATATTGTATGTGGCTGGAACAATACCTTCACCCGCTTTGAAAGCGAGTTGCTAACGAATCTGCCTGATAGGTCATCGTTGAGGAGGGTACTGTCGTCCCCGCCGACGTTCGCCTGATCTGCGACTACTCCAAGCCCGAGATGTTCGAGACCTACAAGGAATACCTCGCCACTGCCAACGATGATACCCTCAAAGAGAAGGATGATGATGAGGACGACACTGGCATTGAGGCCCGCGCCGGGGTCTCCCTTGTTGCTGTTGATCAGTCAGCCATCACTGGTGAATCTCTTGCTGTCGACAAGTACATGGCCGACACTTGCTACTACACCACTGGTTGCAAGCGTGGTAAGGCCTACGGTGTTGTTACCGCTACTGCCAAGTACTCTTTCGTCGGTAAGACCGCTGCTCTCGTCCAGGGTGCCTCCGATTCTGGTCACTTCAAGGCTGTCATGGACAACATTGGTACTACCCTCTTGGTTCTCGTCATGTTCTGGATTCTCGCTGCCTGGATTGGTGGTTTCTACCGTCACTTGAAGATCGCTACCCCCGAGAACGACGACAATAACCTGCTCCACTACACTCTTATTCTCCTCATTATTGGTGTCCCCGTCGGTCTTCCCGTCGTCACTACCACCACCCTTGCTGTCGGTGCCGCCTACCTCGCTGAGCAGAAGGCCATTGTCCAGAAGCTCACTGCCATTGAGTCCCTTGCTGGTGTCGATATTCTGTGCTCTGACAAGACTGGTACCCTCACTGCTAACCAGCTCTCCATCCGTGAGCCCTACGTTAACGAGGGTGTTGATGTTAACTGGATGATGGCTGTCGCCGCTATTGCTTCCAACCACAATGTCAAGAACCTCGATCCCATCGATAAGGTCACCATCCTGACTCTCCGCCGTTACCCCAAGGCCCGTGAGATCCTCGCTCGCAACTGGGTTACTGAGAAGTACACTCCTTTCGACCCTGTCTCCAAGCGTATCACCACCATCTGTACCTGCGACGGTGTCCGTTACGTCTGCGCTAAGGGTGCTCCCAAGGCTATCCTCAACATGTCTGAGTGCTCCGAGGAGGAGGCAAACAAGTTCCGTGAGAAGTCTGCTGAGTTCGCTCGCCGTGGTTTCCGTTCCCTTGGTGTTGCCGTCCAGAAGGAGGGTGAGCCCTGGCAACTGCTGGGCATGTACCCCATGTTCGATCCCCCTCGTGAGGATACTGCCCACACCATCGCTGAGGCCCAGCACCTTGGTCTTTCCGTTAAGATGTTGACTGGTGATGCTCTTGCTATCGCTAAGGAAACTTGCAAGATGCTTGCCCTGAGCACCAAGGTTTACGACTCCGAGCGTCTGATCCACGGTGGTCTTGCTGGCTCCGCCCAGTACGACCTGGTTGAGAAGGCTGACGGTTTCGCGGAAGTCTTCCCTGAGCACAAGTACCAGGTCGTCGAGATGCTTCAGCAGCGTGGCCACTTGACTGCCATGACTGGTGACGGTGTTAACGATGCTCCTTCCCTCAAGAAGGCTGACTGTGGTATCGCTGTCGAGGGTTCCACTGAAGCCGCCCAGGCCGCCGCTGATATTGTCTTCCTTGCCCCTGGTCTTAGCACCATTGTCGATGCCATCAAGCTCGCTCGTCAGATCTTCCAGCGTATGAAGGCTTATATCCAGTACCGTATTGCTCTGTGTCTCCATCTTGAAGTCTACCTTGTTACCTCTATGATCATCATTGATGAGACCATCCGTGCCGATCTGATTGTCTTCATCGCCCTGTTCGCTGATCTGGCTACCATTGCCATTGCCTACGATAATGCCCATTTCGAACAGCGCCCTGTCGAGTGGCAGCTTCCCAAGATCTGGGTCATCTCCATTGTTCTCGGTATCTTACTTGCCGCTGGTACCTGGATCATCCGTGCTTCTCTCTTCCTGTCCAACGGTGGTATCATCCAGAACTTCGGTTCCCCCCAGGAAATCCTCTTCCTTGAGGTTGCCCTTACTGAGAACTGGCTGATCTTCGTTACCCGTGGTGCTAAGACCTGGCCCTCTTGGCAGCTCGTCGGTGCTATCTTCATCGTCGATGTCCTCTCTACCCTGTTCTGTGTGTTCGGCTGGCTCTCCGGTGACTACCGCCAGACCAGCCCTCCCAGCAAGGCTGAGTTCTCCGTTAACGGCGATGTTGACATTGTCACCGTCGTTGTCATCTGGGCTTACTCTATCGGTGTCACCATCATCATTGCTGTCGTCTACTACCTCCTCACCATCATCCCCGCCCTCGACAACCTTGGCCGCAAGAACCGCTCCAAGGCTGACACCAAGATCGAGAACCTGCTTGGCCACCTCTCTAAGCTGGCTCTTGAGCACGAGGTCGACGCTCACGGCAGGTCCCGCTATACCCTGGGAGCCCGTGAAGAAGTCGAGGAGGAGGAGTAAACGCTTGACTACGCTCATTTCCTTTAATATTATCCGATCTGGATATCACTTGAGCATACATGCATGAGCTGGTGTACCGGCTTTTATTATTTACCCCCGTATTATAGACTTTTTATGCCTTTATTACTTTGCTCTATGTTGTTAGAGTGAATTTTCCTTTCTTTACATGTATGTATGTCATTAATAGTGGTAAATTAGTCAAATCAAGGGTTTCAAAGAATTTCTTCTTGTACTACTTCTAATCTACTGTAGTAAATTCCCTTTTCTGATAGTTCACTTCCTGATTTCTCTTTTCCCAAACATATTTTTCCTTCGCTCGCTCGGGTCAGTTAAAGCCCCTCGCCCTCATAATTTGGATCGGCAAATCTTGGGTGCGCTCACTTCCTAATCTAAGACGCGGTCCACTTAATGCACCTAGAGCCCCTCTTGGCAGGTACGGTGGGCCTTCATTATCGCAACCGCGCGGACTGGTTGCGCCAGCCGTCGGAGGACGCCCGACAGAGACAAGAGGCCGAGGTACAAGGTCGATTCTCGAATGTTTGAATCATGCAAGCAGTCCCGGTGGGTAGTATTCGATGGAGCTGACCTGGCCAACTCGAAGCTGTGGTGGATTCGGTCCACCGCGACAGACTATGCGATTAGTATTGATCATGTGAACAATTACTGCAAGGTACGCCCCGCTCTGCTACTGCGGTCCATGTGAGAGAACGCGATGGAAAAAAAGGAAAGAAAAATCCCTCAGTGGGATGATTATTGGCCTGCAATTTGAGGCATCAAATCTATTGGCCTGAATCGGTGGATGATTCCCAATGTGGAAATCACCTGCCATGTACCAGGTATTACAAGGTAGTAAGGCGACCTCTTCTGACTGTGGTTGTTGGTTTCTTCTGCCATTGTCACATATGGCGTCCTATTCTCACTCTGTGCTTGTGAGCCTTACTTTATGCAATACCCTAATCTCGGGGCTCATATCTATTGCTCTCTTTCTGAGTGAACTTCCGTATGTACTTACTACACTTGTAGCGGGTCAATGCTCCAAACCTCCACCACTGAACAAAAGAAATCGGAGCAAAACAATATTACTTTACCTCAAACTTCTTCAAGCTGACAATCGGAAGATTGGTCTTGCTGGACCTCAGTTCAAGAACGTGCTACAGCATTTGCTAATCCGCGGGGCAGGGATGCTAACAGGTGGAAAGCAATTCTCCGCATACAGCATCGAATTTCTCCGTCTCCTGGTCTGGGGAAATCCATACGCAAACGCGGAGTGATTCAATCCCCAGACTTCTCATAATCATCCAATAAGTGAATAACTGGCCGTATAAGCTCTCTGGATATGGCCAAGCCTTGTGGTAGCCGGCATAGGCTGCGTATGCTTGACCAACGATGTTGATCTCGATGGGGCTTGCCAATTTGTGTACCATCTCCGCAATTTTTCCTGACCTGGTCAGGACATGAGGCAGATTTTCCGGATATGAAGTATAAAAGATTCAAGATACTTTGAGGTATTGGGGGTGAGAAGAGGGATTGTAAGGCCAATTCCCAGCATACAACCTGACCACCATGCGCTCATCTTGGCTGTCATTACTCTTGCTCAATCCCCTCGTGGCATCTGCAGGTCCTCTTAAACCATCCAGGCATACCTGCCAAACAGCCCTTACCTGTCCTGAAGGAACAATATTCGTCTCCAAGACTGACCCTTCGGCCCAATTTACCACCGTGCAAGCTGCCATAGCCTCACTCCCAAACGACAATACTACCCAGACAATCCTAATCCTTCCAGGAACCTACAAGGAACAAGTCAACGTCACTCGTTCCGGGCCCATTACGATCCTCGGCCAGACTGATAATCCTAACGATGCTACCAAGAACCAAGTCATCCTTACCTGGGCCCAAGCGAACCATGACAACACAGGCCAGTCAGTGGACAATGTCTTCTCAAGCGTCTTAACCGTTGCCCCGACGCTGGAAGCAAGTTATACTGGGTCGGGCACCACAGGGTATCCCGTCCCAGAGGATACGCCGTTCGGCAACGTTGATTTCCGGGTGTACAATGTCGATTTCAGGAACACATGGAGTGATTATTCCGATGGGCCGGCGCATGCGATCAGCTTTAGTCGTGCTAATGGTGGATTCTACCACTGCGGTTTCTATTCCTATCAGGATACCGTATGTGTCCGTTTGCTTTCTCCTAGCAATTGCACAGTGAAGCTAATTAGAGAATACAGGTGTACATTGGCAAACTCGGGAACGCCTACTTCCACAAGAGCATCATCGCCGGACAAACAGATTTCCTCTACGGCTTCGGCACAGCTTGGATCCAATCGTCTCAGATTCTCCTGCGCAATTGCGGCGGCGGTATAACAGCCTGGAAGGGCACCAATACCTCCTTCAGTAACAACTACGGCGTGTACATCGTCGACTCTACCGTCAAGGCGGCCAATGCGTCTATCGCCCCCGACATCAAGGGTCAATGCGCCCTGGGCCGGCCCTGGAATAGTCTACACCGGTCCGTGTTTGCGCGAACTTCCGAAGACGCGAGCATCAAGCCTAGCGGATACATCGACTGGATCATTGATGGGGCTGGGAGATGGAGCAAGGACACCGTCATGGCCGAATACAGGGTTTCTGGACCGGGATTCAATGCCACAGGACGGAAAGACGGCAATGTCACAATCGTCCTGGACGACAAGGAATGGGCAAGGTACAGTTCTCCGGCAAAGGTATTCCAGCACCCAGATGGAAAACCAGGCAATATCGGCTGGATTGACTGGGCTACTGCCAAAAGCTAAATCAACTGGATTATTCCTCAACGCCGCATCAGCGTCCTATAACATGTACATACATGCACATAAAAGAAAATAAAACTACCCATAACTTCCATAAAACCCTCAAACCCATATCCTACCTTCCTTCCCCCTCCTCTTCACTCTTTTTGAACCTTCCCCCCCTTCAAAACCCCCTCCAACGCCCCAATCCTAGCCAGATACGCCGCCCCCGTATCCGCCCAAACCTCATAAACAACCACCTTCACCTCCCCACCAACCCCCTCCTCCTGTAGCCCAATCCGATACGCAAAAGTCTCATCCCAAGCCTGCCCCGTCTCCTTCCACTTAAACCTGGCATTCCCCCTCAACGAAACAGCCATGGTTGTCTCATCCACGACCCACTTGTTATCCGATTCGAAATCCATCTTCTCGATCGCGAGGTAGTCCGCTAGGAGCCCGAAGTAAGTTGTTAGGCCTTCGTGGCCGGTAAAGGAGCGGCCGAGGAAGGGGGCTAGAGATGGGAGGCCGTGTTCGAGGGCTGTTGGTTCTGGGGATGTGGTAAAGTTTGAGAGGAGGACTGGGAGGGGGGCGGAGGTTGAGAATGCTTTGCAGAGGGAGTGGACTCTGTTTGTTAGGGTTTCTTTGGTTATTTGGGGCATTTTGATCTTGGTTTCGTATTTGTTAGGTAGGTAGGTAGGTAGGTCGGTTGGTTGGTTGGATTGGATTGATTGACTAGATGGGTTGGTTGGTTTGTATTTTTTTGGGAGAAGTGGTTTGGCTATGACGTCGGTGTTTTTGGATACTTTGTTGTTTCTTGTTCCGGCATGAGAATCAACGCAACTTCGTTATTCATCTATCTACCGGTAACTATCAAGTGAAAAATGTGATGGTAATGATAAAAACTCGTGAGGTTCAACCTCGAATGACCTCTTTTAAGCAACCAAACGCCACGCCGTAGCGTAATCGGACAGACTCGATAAACACAACTATAGAAGGTAAAAAAGATGGCAATGGGGTTAATGGAACAGGAAGCTGGAGAAGAAAAAAGAACCATTGGGATAAGGATAGGAGGTGGGGGAATAAATCAAGGTGGTTGAAGAGAAAGATAATTACTGTTTCCACGACTTTCCGCAATTAAGACAGGTACAGAACAGCGTCATCGGTTCGTCTGCAGCGCGAGTCTGCGCCTCGGTATAAGTGACTTTGCGCTGGCCGCATTTGCCGCACTGCAGACTAGTACTGATACTGCGCTCTGCTTGTGCGACCATGGCCTTGTCCATGTTCTCCTTCTGGATCTTGCGGTCCTTCTCGCGCTGTTCGTCCGAACGCAACTCGTCGTGCGTCATGCGCACGAAATGCTCTGGGGTCACTTCGTTGCTGAGGACACGAATTCGGAGAGACGGATTGGACTTGTTCTTGAGATTCTGGAATAAACTGCGGAACTTTGTGCGGTACTGCTCTTTGGTCTCCGGTCCCAGGGAACTGTATGCGGCCGCCTCGATGGCGGACGCCTTGGACAAAACGGCACGTGGAGATTCCGTTGAGTTCAGGCACAGTCCATCATACATCAGCCCGATGCAGCTATCACGGATTCTATTCCCCGTCTGGTTGACATCCACTCCATCCGCCTTCCATGTGCGCTTATCCGGAGCAACTGACAGCTTGGACACCTTGTCGGTCGGTGTCGTACCCGCAGGTGATGCCGTACCGTTCTGCGCTGGGTGCGGCGAGTTGCTTGACCGCTGGCTGGGAGCGGGCGATCCACCTGCCTTCTGCTTGTTGACTTCATTTCGCCACTTAGACACGATCTCACTGGATAAGCGGGAGACTTCAGGCGACTTGTGTTGTTTGAACTTGTTGACGATGATTCCCACACGGGTTGATCGCAGCAGATCCTCCGTCGCCCTCACACCTTGTTGAAGCTCTTTGAGCAAGGATACGATGTTGGCGGCGGGCTCATTTTGGGTGGCGGCTTTGGTCAAAGCCTTCGCCTTGAGCTCAATTTCCTTCGCGTCCATCGGCATGGTTTAACAGTAAGATCTTAACGAAAGGCAGGAGGCTTCGATGCGCCTGTCGGATGAAAAACTATGGTTAGCGCAAAACGGAGTAAACAATAATAGATGCAACGATTGGTATCCATGAAGGCCAGTTTTCGACACGACATGAATCAAACAGTATCGCCAATAGCTACCGAAAAGCAGCTCAAACTACCGTTTTCCCGGAGTAGGCTGACATTGCGAGGCACTCCAGGATAGCGGGACAATTCAGTTCGCACGTGCCTCTCCAGGCAAATATCCATCAGAAATTCCCATAGTTGTGAGTCTATGAATCGTCCCTATTTCGTGCGCGGCCAGCATACTGGATCAGGAGCTCCCAAAAATTTGACAGAAACCCACGGAAGACGATGGCAGATGGAATGCAAGGAAGAGGGGGTTAGTGTTAACACACTCACTCTTCAGAACGTCTATAGTGACGCTCGGGAACTGGCGCAAATGACCAAGCGCGCAGTTTGGGGTGAGCGGAAGTAGAAACACACCTCACGCGAGGGGTGGAATGAGAGGTGAAAATAGGGAGAAGGGTGGTGGATGTTGCGGAAGAAGAAGAGGTGAAAGTCGGAAGTAATTTATGAAGCCTGCGATTCCCATTCGACAACGCCAAGCCCGAGTTGCCGTTTCGGGAATGGTCCCTTTACCAGGCATAACTGTGGGAAAGTATGACATGACAGCTGACTCTTCACACTCCAATTGACTCTCTACGGGTCGTAACACACTGCTACTGCTTGTGGATTCGTTCTCATTTTGGTTGTGGAACATTATATACATCACTGGGGAAGAAGTTTTAAGTCGTATATTGGGAACAAACCAATATTCAGGTCTAATCTAAAGGCCCCGATAAAGATACCAGGATGCGAACGTGATGATGGGCATAAAGCATGAAGCAAAGGACGTCGGTAGTATCCAAGTGCGGGTGCGACTCATGGCGGGGGATATCAGGGTGACTTCAACTGATACGTCGGCTCGGTCTTTTCCGGAGCTCATCCTTGTGAACTCTTTTGACCGTAACCAACTAACGTATGCCAGCTGGCGCCAGACACATCATCAGAGATGACCACAGCTCCTGCGCGCAAGCACGCACCGCCGCTGCATCGGGTATATGGGGCATGATGGAAGTGAGAGGGTGATAGGTCAAGCCAGGACATGCCTACAGACCAGTCTTTTCCAAAGCCTTGGCAAGTTCGTCGACATCCTTGTCCGCCTTCTGAGCGACCTTCGCCTCTTCCGCCTGCACATTGTCTTTCACGAACTTCTCCGCCTTCTCCTCCTCCTCCTCCTCCTCCTCCTCCTCCGCCTCTTCCTCTTCCTCGTCACTGTCCTCTTCGAGCTCGTCCAGCTCGTCCACACCCCACATATCCTCCGGGTCGTCATCCTTGCCGTGCTCTTCCTGACGGGCTTCCAAGATCTGGCGCAACTCAGCCACGTTGTTATCCCCCTCCATGAACTTGTTGCCGTTCAGCTCAATACGGCGCAACGATGGCAGTGCAGTCTTGGTCGTGTGTAGGAACTGCTTCACGCCCTCAGCCGTAATCTCGTTGTACTGCAGACGAAGGGTTTCCAACTTCTCGTTCTTAGCACCAGCCAAAGCCTGCGCAACCTTAACACCGCCACGAGCAGAGAGCAGGCAATCACCGACACCAAGTTCACGCAGGGAGGTCCAACCTGGCAAAACCTCAGAGAGAGCAGTAGAACCCATAACGGTGAAGGTGTTGTCCTGCAGGTCGAGGACCTCCAGGTTGCTGGCGTGGCGGAGACCCTCCCTCAGCAGCAAGGAGATACCCTCCTGCCGAATTCCGTTTTGAGTCATCTTCACGGAGCGCATTCCTGCGGCATGCACCTCATAGGCACGAGCCCAAGCCGCCATACTTCCGTTCTCCAGTCTGTTCCGGCCACAGACGATGCTCTCCAGCTGAGGAACATCCTTTCCGTCTTTGCGGGCCTCCTCCTTACGCTTTGCAAGGTCCTCTAGCGCTCCAGCAATCTCTGCACCAGCATCAGGGCCCATACCGTTATTGTTTAGGATCAAGTGGCGCAAAGGAACGTGGGCAGAAAGGAAGTCGACGAGGGGCTTCGACATCCGCTTGCCGAAAGCATTATCGGAGAGATTAACGGTGTGGAGCGTCGGGATCTGAAGGAGTGCAGTCAAGAGGTGGGTCAGAGCGATAGGGATCTCTTCGATCAGACGCGAGGTGAAGATGTCGGCAAGTTCAGCGACTTCAAGGGTCTTCTGAGTAGAAAAGGCAGAGCCCAGACGCTCGCAGGCTGTGATGCCAAAAGTGTTTCCACCGAGACGGATTTCAGTATACCCGGTACTCTCCAGAAGAGGCTTGATATGGGCTTCAACATCCTCAGCGGTGTCTAGCTTAAGGCCTTTGCCCTCAAGAGAAAAGACCTTAGGAGGGGCCATGGCGGGGTAATTTCAGGGGTAAAAGTGATATTGAAAAGAAAAAATCCTTAAAGAAGATAAAAAATAGCAACCAGTATACCGTCTAGGACGCTTGTACAGAAAGAAACCCCAGTGAAGCAGATAATTAGTGTGGAAGAACAAAGTGAGCGTGAAGCGAAAAAGAACAAAAACTTCAAGAAACCCAGCGGGATGATATGCGTCTCCAATGAGGACCATAACTACGCTAAACCTAATCTGATCATATCAAACCTTCCGATCGCCGCTCCGGGAAACCACAGCGACCACTTCCACCACTTTCCGCAGCGCATCATCAACATTAATCAGCATCTTTTTTTCCTGGACTCCAAGTCAACTATCTCAATATAATCTTACAATTGTGGCGATCCCTCACTGCCTCCCCAACTGATTTTTTTTTTTTTTTTTGGCCGACTAAGTCCGTCCCCCAAATTTCACCAAAAACACATCTAATCATGTCGTGGCTCTTCGGCTCCAGCGGTAAGTCAACGTCTCCAACATGAATCATTCATATCTGTTTCTCCGCAAAGTCGAGCGAACTAACACATAAACACCCCAGGTTCAACAGAGAAAATCTCCGAACCTCCCCTCGCGCCCGCCGAAAAACCCAAGGTACTTCTACCTCACCTCGGAATCATTTCAGAAAAGACAACGGCTAATCAAAAATCATATGCAGCCCTGCTGTGTCTGCAAGACCGAAAAGACCGCCCGCGATGACTGCATGCTCTTCTCGAAATCTGACGATCCGGCGCAGGAGTGCAAGACCATGATTGAACAGTACAAGGCCTGCATGGCTGGGTACGGGTTCAAGGTCTAGATGGGAGGATTAATGAGGGCTAAAATTACGGTCCTGCTGCATGGTGTTTTGGGCTTGGGTTCATTACATTAAAGTGTATATTAGATGATGGGGTTTTTTATTGCTTTTATGGGTAGCTGGGATCTACCTCATCTTTCTCTCCATTCTTGTGTATTAGAGTTAGAATGTACATTATGGCCTTTTATATAGGTTGTGATTTAGTTTGAGATCGGTGTATAGTGGGCGATCCATCTCTATTCTCTATTTGTTTTGCTTCATGTAGATGAGGCTAGACTTCTATGGATTGCGCGATGAGAGGTATATATACAGAGAAATAGCTGTTGTACATGACGACCTCAAAAACAAATGGGTATCATTCAAATTAACCTCCTGATCTAGTTTGAATATAGGAAACTAACGCTTAAGCGTATTATTGGGACTTTTTCTGCATATCCTTTTCCACATAGCGATTGATCATCCAGCACTGTATAATCAACTTCCGTAAGCACCATAGATACGCTAGGCCGAATCCTCCAGCACCAATGAGGACATTCAGGACCACCCAGAGATCCGGTTTATCAGGCGGAGGGGGAACAAAGGCCTCCACCACATGCCACGCGATCATGGCAAGGTAGAAACAGGAGTGAAGAAGTTTGGTGAGCAAATGAGGTTCGAGAAGCGGGTACGAGTCCTCTGGGGAGGTTCGGCTTCGGTAAACTTCAAAGGAGGTGGGAGGTAGCCCAAGGAGATAAGCCCAGAGGAATGTCAAGATGAAGTAGGGCACTCGGAGGCCGTCGCGCTGCAGCAGGGGGAACATCGTCCAAGAACCAAGAATATTGGCCCACCCAACCCATGCGCGTGTTTCTTTGCTTAACCCTCCGTCGCCAGCAAGCAAAAGTGTCATAGGCAACAAGGGTAGCAGGACACTCTTTTCGTGGACCTGGAAAGAGAACAAAAAGAATCCCCAGGCCACGGCGGACAGGGCTGGAAGAAGGAAGGAGGCGCGTGGATGGCGAAATGTTATAGCGCAGGGAATCGAAATGGACGCTAATGTGGCACCTAGTGACACTCGTTGAAGGAAAGTTGCTTCGAATCGGTGGAGCTTGTAGAAAGTGTGGATAGCACACCAGGCATTGGCGACCTTGTCTTCGAACAGGCCCCGGGCGAAAGGGAAGACTCGGTGGATGACCTGCGTCAGCTGAAGTAATGGTGCGTAGAGTATTGAGCTCTTGTTCAGCTCGATAGGTAGCGCCTGCAATAAAGGAGGCAAAGCGACAGAGGACAGGTCGTTTTGGGCATCAACACTGACTGCATATACTATCAATGGGGCGAGAAGAACAGCGAATGCGGCAATTGTGACAAGGGAAATGCAAAGAAGACGGATGATCTGGATACGAGGGAAGACGCAGATTCCCAAGAGAAAGGCGAACATGACGGGTGCATAGTACAGAGCCATCTGTTTGAACCCTAAAGCACCTACAAAAAAGATGCAGGCCCAGAGCATGCGGCCTGCCAAAATGGCGTCTAGGCTTGCAGCAACAAGTCCTAACATCACAGTGTTGTATTGGAAATGGCCGTGATCAATTAGGATGGTTGACGGTTGTAAGAGGATAGCAACCAGAGCAATGGAGGCAGACCATACGGGGACTCCGTGCATCTGTGTGTATCGGCGCAGAAAATTGACAACAGCCGGAATATAGATGAGATACTCGGATACTACCACCGTGGCACGCATGAATACTTTCAGCCGAGGGTCCTCGAATCCACGGGACGCATCCAAAGCAAACCACGAGGGATCAAATAGAGTGCCACTGTTCACAATCAGCATGAACACGTCTATATCTCGCGGCACGATACAATCACATACATCTTTCCCAGCAACCAACTATGATATGCCGTCAATGGTGGATAATCGAGTCCCCAGTATTGCAAATCGTATGTGTACCATTTTGACATCGGTAGGTGAATGGTTATTTCCATCCAATGTCTTTGCGCCTCGAAATCGCCATACATGGGGGGAACTTGGAAGCCTACATAAGTCAGGTATACAATGCACTTGGGAACCACATTGACCGGAGTTTGTTCCGCTTACCAGAGTATCCCCACAGACTGACGGCCCATCGAAAGAGGCCCACTGCCATCAAGATAAGCGGGAGGATGAGCCATTGAGAGACGCCTGCCCGAGCAGCGCATAGGAAAGACACTAAGGGAAATGCAGGTGAGGCTTTGCCATTTACATCATCCGCAAGGAGGGCATTGTTCGATCCTGAGGAAGACAAGGGGAACTTTCTCTTCTTCCGCGGACGATAGGAAGAGGGAGGGGCCATATCAGACGAAGGGAAAGATATCAAGGAATACCCATTTGACTGCGTAGGGTTCATGCGCAGCCTATCCGAAGAACAACTGAGTTCAGGGAAGTGTTGGTGAATTGGGAGTGTTCGAGAGCAGAGTAGGTGCGAACAGCTCAATGCAATTGTTGGCTCCCGAGAAGTGACCACTCGGCATCAAAGCAACCGTCCGTAGTGGACAGTTCCTGACCAATCATTGCCGGACCAGATTTCCTCTTGAAGTAACTGTGGACTAGATCCTGTACGGTAGGCGGTGTGTGCAGGAATTTCTGCCAGCCTCCATTTTTTTTTCTTTTTTTTCTGATGGGGTCCACATCTTATCGAAGCTCCAGCTTTTGAAAAAAATTTTTTCCTTTCCTCCATCTCTTCCCATCCTCTCTTCCCATCCTTTTTTTTTTCCCACTCTTCTCATATCTTTCACTTCAATAGTGATTCATTCATACCGAGTGAATCTCAACAATCTCTACCCAGATATTCAAAGTTCACTAACACAATAGCGTGGGCTGTATCTTAACAAGGTACACTTCATCAGACATCCTGTGGGCTTAATACACTGAGGGCTGTGGGCTGTGGCATATTGCAAACCATCTTGTGGGATCTGTGGGTTACTCTCGTGGGTTCAATCAAAGACCGTTGCGTATTTCCTCTCCGTCTCTTGTGGGCTTGAACACTGTCGTTGTGGGTTGCTTTTTAAATCGGGTGATTGAGGGATTGTACAATTTTGCCGCACATTCGTGGGTTCTATCTTGAGATTATCTTTTGGTTCTATTTTACTCGAAAGTCTTGAATAATTCTTGGTTTGTGCTACCTTTCCAAATTTCCACTAATTCTTTCCTGTCGACTAACTCTCTGTTCTCAGATTCAAAATGTCTAAGACCAAGTCCGTTACCAAGAAGGGTTCCGAGAAGCCCGTTGACAAGGCCTTGAGCAAGGTGAAGGACTCTGGTGTTGCCAAGGCTTCTCAGTCTCCTAAGGCCAAGAGCAAGCAGATTGCTCGTGAGGTCGCCTCTAAGGGAGAGAAGTCTAAGCGCAAGAAGAAGGAGCCTACTCCCAGCAGCAGCTCTGAGTCTGACAGCGATGAGGAGATGGAGTCTTCCAGCTCCAGCAGCGAGAGCGAGAGTGAGGAGGAGAAGCCTGCCAAGAAGGAGGTGAAGAAGGCCGCCAAGAAGGCTGCCGAGTCCTCTTCCTCTTCTTCCGAGTCTGACAGCGACGAGGAGATGGGAGATGCTTCTTCTAGCAGTGAGAGCGAGGAGGAGAAGCCCGCCAAGAAGGAGGCTAAGAAGGCCGACAAGAAGGCTGCCGAGTCCTCTTCATCTTCTTCCGACTCGGACTCGGACGAGTCTGAGGAGGAGAAGCCTGCTAAGAAGGAAGTGAAGAAGGCCGACAAGAAGGCTGCCGAATCTTCCGACTCTGAGTCTGAGTCTGAGTCTAATTCCGATGAAGAAGAAGCCCCCAAGAAGGCCGCCAAGGACTCTAGCGACAGTGACTCTTCCGAGTCCGAGTCCGAGAGCGACGAGGCTCCTAAGAAGGTATGTGATGCTATCCGTAGTTGACCTGGTTCTTAATGCTAACGAATCCAGGCGTCTTCCGATTCTGAGTCTGGCTCTGACTCCGACTCCGACAGCGAGGAGTCTTCCAAGCCTTCTAAGAAGCGCAAGGCTGAGGACGAATCCTCTGCCACCCCCAAGAAGACCAAGACTGATGATGCCCCCGCTGACGGTGCGTCGGCCAACCTCTTCGTTGGCAACCTTTCCTGGAACGTCGATGAGGCTTGGCTTCAGAGTGAGTTCGAGGAATTCGGCGAGCTCTCTGGCGCACGTATCATGACTGAGCGCGATACCGGCCGCTCTCGCGGGTGAGTAATCCTCAACTGAATCGTATACGCGACGTTACTAACTCATCTAGATTCGGCTATGTCGAGTTCGCCGACGCTGCTAGCGCTGCCAAGGCTATGGAGGCTAAGAAGGACACTGAGATCGATGGTCGCAAGATCAACCTTGACTACGCTACCGGTCGTCCTGCCAACCGGGAGCAGGGTGGTTTCCAGGACCGCGCTCAGACTCGTGCCCGTAGCTTCGGTGACCAGGCCAGCCCTGAGAGCGACACCCTGTTCGTTGGAAACATCCCCTTCAGTGCTAACGAGGACTCCCTGCACGAGCTCTTCGGTGAGAAGGGAAGCATTCTCGGCATCCGCCTGCCCACCGACCCCGAGTCGGGCCGTCCCAAGGGCTTCGGTTACGTCCAGTACTCGTCGGTTGACGAGGCTCGCCAGGCCTTCAACGAACTGAACGGTGCTGAGATTGATGGCCGTGCCGTCCGTTTGGACTTCAGCACTCCCCGTGCCAACAACGGTGGCGGTGGCGGTGGTGGCCGTGGCCGCGGAGGCTTCGGTGGACGCGGCGGCGGCGGCTTTGGCGGCCGTGGTGGTGGTGGTGGTGGCTTTGGTGGTCGCGGTGGTGGCCGTGGTGGTGGCCGCGGAGGCTTCGGCGGACGCGGTGGTGGTGCCCCTAACAAGGCCCGCGGTGGTATTCCTGAGTACAAGGGTACCAAGGTCACCTTCTAATTTCACACGATACCCTGACGAGCCGTTTTCTTTTTTTTTTCCTCCGCTGAACAGGATTCGGGATCATTTGTATGACTACGTACGGGTTGTTTTATGTTGACTGACTTTGAGCACCTGAAAAAGTTATTGCTATTTTTACTTGCTTGCTTATTCTAATTGGATAGAATGAAATAATGGATGATTGTTCCAGTTGATACGAGATTACCTCCCTAGGGAGCTCCCCTACTCACTAGCTTCTTCCCTACAACCTACAGCAAGATGTAGGCATCGAGATTTTATTTGATGTTTTGATCTTGCCAAACTCCATTGATTGCAGGCAAGTGCCCTTTCAAAGTCTGCATTTTATTTATTAATTTTATTTTATTTTATTTATTTTATTTTGGTTTTCCTTGTTCCTTATTTGGTTCTTTCCCTTATCTGTCCATCTGTGTGTATTCTCCTCTTCCGTAGAAAATCGCAGGTTCTCAGCCGATGACGGGTGGACTGTGAGTGGCTGTTGGGACTGATCTGCTGATTAAACTTAATCAAATGGACTGACAAGTCAGCTGTGCACATACATCATCTCCCTTTCTGAGTGGAAGAACGAGTGAAACTCATTGCTCCTTCCAACGAACTGGTCTCCTTCCATCGCTCTTACATCGCCACCGACCACCTTGACTGTCAAGGTTGTTGGGTGTGAATCTACTTGTTATATGATTGATGTTGATGTGGTCCGCTTCTGATAAGATAAAAACAATTAAACTCATCATCATCCACTTGGTTTTCCCCACGCACTTCCCTTTTCCCCCCTCCCCACTTGCATTCAACTCTCAACCCTCTGCTCAGTCAATGATTCCTGACCGCTTCGGACGGTTCCCCTACGGCCACTGGTGGTCTGACTGAATGTGCAAGCGACTGATCGACAGCACCCCTCCTTCAACCCTCATCAACTTTTATATATTCACCTGTCTTTATATAAATCATAACTTTCCCTTCTTTTTCCATACTTCCAGTCACCAAATAACCCCACACGATGCAGCCAAACCACTATGACCTGCTAGGTCAGGTGCAGCCCGATGAGCCTCGACGAGCGACACGAGACGTTCATCATCAGAATCCCTTTCAGTCACGTTCTCCACCCAGTGTCGCTCCCACGAGATCCGAAGGTGAGTCGATACCTCATTCTGCAACAGCCCATATCTTGCACTGCTTTTGTCCCCTCTCCTGCAGTTTCCCTGCACGTACAACATGCATATGGGTTACATCTTACTCGCTTCTGTCGTATTATCAATCAACATAACATGTACTCACTCCAGTACTATATAGACTCGTGGATTGAGGTCTCCTCTCAGCCCTCCTCCTCATCCCTTTCCTCTGCGGCTACCAATGAGGATATCATCACCACCGGCCTGCGTGTCGAGCAAAATGGCCCCAGGGCATATCATCACCGTGGTCGGCGACGGCGTCTCCAGCACCTAGCGGCCGTCACCACGGCGCAGATTGACTACTCTTCTCAAGAACAGAGTAGTAGCCAAGACGAATACGAGGAAAGTGAAAGCGAATCGGACCGCGTTATGACTAGTTCAAATGAAGATATGGCTCGTCGATCCCTTGGGGGTCCGCTACTGTCCCGCTCTGGGCCTCTGTCAACGTCGGATAGTCCGTCGAGTGACGAGGATGATGCATCGACAGCGCTAGGGATGCGAGTCAGCTCATCTCCGTTTGTTCCACAGCCAAACGTCTTCTCTCACCCGCCTGCATCTCAGGATCCAGCATGGACAAGACCAGTCGAGAGGCACCGTTCCCAAACGAGCGAAGTGTCGAACTCCAGTCGTCAGACAGCTATCCGACGGAGCTCACAAGCCAGTATCAGGACAGCTCGTAGACATTCACAACAACATAGCCCGTACAATATGATTTCACCATCTTACCAGGCCGACCACGATGCAGCCCTCCGCTCCAGTCTCTCAACCCTTCTTTCCTGTGCCGCCGCTGCACGGGGTCTACCAAAATCAGACCCGCAGCCTTCCCCACCACCTGGACCGTCTCGAGCACGGCCAGCCTCGTTCCGACTAGTGTCAGAGTCCATTGCAATGGGAGATGAGATGACCGAAGAGCCGCCCACACCAGCTGCCGTGGCCAACACCTTTAGGCGACCAATGGGCCAAAACACACCTGTAGCTCCTTATTCACCACGCTCTGTACCCTCCGTTCCCAAGGCGAAGCGGCGGTCTAGCTCCCCGAAAGAACACCATTCTTCCGCTTCTAGGAAGAACCGTCGAGCAAGCATGGCGGACTCGGCAGTTAGTCCAACTATCATGACATGGGTTATCAGCGCTGGTGTCGTGGTTCTGTTCTCGGCGATCAGCTTCTCAGCGGGCTATGTAATTGGCCGCGAGGTCGGAAGGATGGAGGGAAGCACAGGGGTAGGATCAGTCATAGGCGATGGCAATTTTTCTGGCGGTAGAACCTCCGCGGCTTGTGGCCAAGAGGCCATCAAGGGTGGCCTGAAGCGATTCCGATGGGGTTCTGGGGCTACTGGATCAGGAGTCATTGCATGAACGGGAAGGCATTTAGGTGGCAGGTCGACCAAACGGGTCTTTGAAAAGGTATTTGAGTGCCGGTTTGGCGTTGGCGACGATTTGACGAGCGATGATGTGATGAGGACTTCGGTGCAGATATTTTATGGTTTTCTCTTTCTTCATTACTCTCTTTTGTCTTTGTTATTTTGGAGTTTCTACACTTTCCTTTTCCTTTGGGGTCTTTGGTTTGCATAGCAACCCTTTGGTTGCATCCAAACGATGTATGGAGCTCTCTCTGGATGTCTTGGGGGAAAAGTTCCTGGCCGAGCTGCTCATATTTTTATCGAGGTAGTTGTTGGTCTTATGGCGTTGGGGTCTGTTTACGTTTCATGTTTAATATGCCCTGCAATCTATACCCCTTTCCCTTCATCACATCTGGACGTAATGATGGCAAGTCATGAATGCAGTTTTAGTACATGTCCATAATTTTCATGTCGTATATAGCGGCCTGAGTCAGACCTTTCCCAAAAGAATTTCCATATTAGCATGGTTTGTTCTTGATTAAGATTTCCCGACAGACTTAGTCGCCGCGGAATAAGGGCTTCAGAAACGGTTACCTCTTGAGCTGCAGGGGATTACTGTGCCCGATATAGTCAGAACATACATTTGAGAGCCATATGTAGTAGCTCTTCCTGGCAAACCTTTCTCACGGCATATGTTGACCCCTAGGGTTAAAAAAGAAGAACGAGAGGAAGAGATTAGGCCAGCCCCGAGGTTAATAGTAACAAATGGTTGTAGCGGAACTAGACTTGATGAGATACCTCTGATATGTGGAATGTCGGCTGTTGGTGTAGGTCTACACTAAGGCAATATGATATCGACAGTACATATGAAGCGTATTAAAATTCCAGGTAAGCAGCTTAGTAGGTAGGTAGCTTCAATAGTCATCTGATTTTGGGTGTAATTACTCGTCATGATACAACCACTACCCCTTTTCTATACATTTCCACTTTTCAAATTTATCCTTTACCTCGACAAGGCAATGTCGTCAATTCTCATGATCATCTTCACTGTCTCGGCTGCGAGTTCAATCGCGCTGGTGCTCACCAGGAGAGGCTGCAGAATGTTCTCCTCGGTGATGTCGTCCTTCACGCCGCCGCTGCGGATGCTGACGCCGGCGTTGAACTGGCCCTGGGCATGGCGGTGGCGCAGGTCTGTAACCACCCTGATTGAGTTGAGACCGGCGTTCTCGGCCAAAGTAGTGGGGATGATTTCCATGGCGTCGGCAAAGGCCTTCCAGCAGATGGCCTCCGTGCCAGTGAGCTCACGAGCACGCATGGCAAGTGTGTGAGCGACTTGGATTTCGGGAGCTCCACCACCAGCAATGAGAGCACGCTTCTTGACAAGACAGCGGATCACACAGAGGGCGTCGTGCAGGGAACGCTCCGCCTCATCCAGGATGAGGTTGTTGGCACCGCGAGCGACGATCGACACGGTCTGGTTGGTGGTAGGGGCGGACTTGATGCCGGTGACCTTCACATACCGGGCACCAGAGGCCTGAACCTCTTCCACAAGGTCTGCAGTGCCCAGCTTGTCCTCGGTGAAAGAGTCAACGTTGGCGACGGGCTTGCAGCCAAGACTCTTACACAAGAACTCAACCTCGTCACGCTCGATGTCCTTCACGACAAGGATCTTGAGACGAGAAAGGAAGTGGAGGGAGAGGTCGTTCACAGCATCACGGAGAATTGATTTCTGAATGAGGAGGACATTGCACTTCGTCTTTTGGATCTTCTTGACCATGTTGAGAAGGTATTGACGCTCTTCCTTGAGGATCTTATCCATTTGGCGATAGTCGTTCACCACAATCTGGTTTTCCATCTGCATTCCATCTGGGTCAGCTATGCAAACCGTGTTTCAGAGGTCATGAACATACATCAGGCTTGGGTGGGCTGAGCTGGAACTGAACCAGACCTATCCGGGCCTTCTCGATCCTTGTGGGACCTCCGCTGCTCTTAATGACGGACTGGTTCAACACCAACCCATCAACCATCTCACTGTCCTCAATTGTGCCGCCAACCTTCTTTACTATCCGGATATTCCTAAGGTCAACGTTCTCAGCAGTCTTAGGATCAATGACCTTCAACACCGAATCGACCGCCATAGGGCCAAGGAGCCCAGAGTGCTGCGAGACGATCTTCGAGGAGAGAGACGTAGAGGCCGCCTGAAGGAGGGTGGAACGGTCCACCAGGCTGATAGGGCGGGACATGTTATGGAGGATCTCGACAGCGGCGGCTGCAGCTCTTTGGAATGATTCTGAGATGACGGTGGGGTGGATACCCTTTGACAACAGACGCTCTGCGGCACCTAGCAAGCTTCCCGCGATAACAACAACTGATGTGGTTCCATCTCCAGCCTCAACATCCTGAGCAGCACTCAGGTCAACGAGCATCCTGGCTGCGGGGTGCATAACGCTCATATCCCTCAGCATAGTGTTTCCGTCGTTGGTCTGCGGGGGTTAGCAGCGACCTGCAGGTTCGGGGGGAAGGAAGCGTACGATAATGGTGTTGCCCTTGGGGGTTTGGATCTTGAGTTGTATTAGCCACTTATCCTCAAGGAGACGTATACAGAAGTCCTACCATCTTGTCCATTCCCCTGGGTCCCAAAGACTATTTGATATGTTAGCCCCTCATTGACGATTGTGCTGCTGTGGCATCCATACCGTTCTAATAGCATCGGCGACGGCTATCCTCAAGTCAGCACCGTATTGTTCAATGTTTCAAAAGGCGATAATTACCTCTAGCTGCTAGAATGTTGGATGTCCGCACTGCCATAGGCTTCTCCTTGTCCTGCCCGACTATTAGAACGCGGCCCACGCCAAGTAATTCTCTTTGCGAAAAAGACGCACCTTGAAGGCGTTGTTGCCAGCGGTCCCCTGGGAGACTGCCGTTGCCATTTTGAAAGATGTCCCTTATACGGATACCGTACAGTATTCGAGAAATAAGAGTCAAGATGGGGGAGGGGGGGGGGAAAGTGACGAGGGTGATCCAGACCGTGGAGGCGGCTCTGGGAATTTCTTGTGCTGGTGTTGGGTCTTGGCACCACTAGCGCCAACAGCTCGAACCGACCGCCGCAGCAACAACTGGAGCTCACCTCTGTCATTACTTCACTCCCTCTCAGTCAAGCTCTACATCTCCCTCCATCCATCTCTGTCTTATTTCACCCGGTGTCTACGTATACCACCGTTTCCTTACAACCCTTTTTTTACGACTTGTACTCTTAAGCCCGATACACCTCTGTCTGTCATATCGCCTCACAACCACCGCTCACCATGCCTAGCGCCACGGGAGAGAACTGGGAGAAGTACAAGAAGAACTTCGCCGATGACGAAGAAGAGGAGAAGAAGATCACCCCTCTCACAGAAAGGTAATGGATTTGCATGATCAGCCCCAGATAGCCGCTCGGTTTTCCGGATATAGATGGCTGACTGGACCTAGTGATATCCAAGTACTGAAGACGTATGGCGCCGCTCCCTACGCGAACGCCTTAAAGAAACTCGAGAAACAGATCAAGGACAAACAAGCAAGCGTAAATGAGAAGATTGGTGTCAAGGTATTTCTATCTGGTTGTTACCAACTTGAGCGCGCCTGACAGATATAGGAATCCGACACTGGTCTTGCGCCTCCGCACCTTTGGGATGTTGCCGCAGATCGACAACGCATGGCAGAAGAGCAACCGTTGCAGGTAGCCCGCTGTACAAAGATTATCCAAGATGAAAAGGATTCGGATAAGAGCAAATATGTCATCAACGTTAAGCAAATCGCCAAGTTCGTTGTCAACCTAGGAGAACGAGTGAGTCCGACAGATATTGAGGAGGGCATGCGAGTTGGGTAAGTTTGCCATTTCCTCACCTGCAATTTCAATTTTAACCGTATATGCAGTGTCGATCGGAATAAGTACCAGATTATGTTACCTTTGCCTCCCAAGATCGACCCCAGCGTGACCATGATGACTGTTGAAGATAAGCCGGATGTGACATACGGCGATGTTGGTGGATGCAAAGAACAAATTGAGAAGTTGCGAGAAGTCGTCGAGATGCCCCTTCTTTCCCCAGAGCGCTTCGTCAACCTCGGTATCGACCCTCCGAAGGGTGCACTTTTGTACGGACCTCCCGGTACTGGCAAGACTCTTTGCGCTCGAGCTGTGGCCAATCGAACTGATGCCACTTTCATTCGTGTCATTGGTAGCGAGCTGGTGCAGAAGTATGTTGGTGAAGGTGCTCGGATGGTCCGAGAACTGTTCGAGATGGCACGGACTAAGAAGGCGTGCATTATCTTCTTTGACGAAATTGATGCCGTGGGTGGTGCTCGTTTCGACGACGGAGCTGGCGGCGACAACGAAGTGCAACGTACTATGCTGGAGCTGATTACTCAACTGGATGGATTTGATGCTCGTGGTAATATCAAGGTCATGTTCGCAACCAACCGGCCATCTACACTAGACCCCGCCCTGATGCGTCCTGGACGAATTGACCGCAAGATCGAGTTCTCGCTTCCGGATGTAGAGGGCCGTGCTAACATCCTTCGTATTCACGCCAAGAGCATGTCGGTAGAGAGGGACATTCGGTGGGAGTTGATTTCTCGACTATGCCCGAATGCTACGGGAGCTGAGCTCCGCAGTGTTGCAACAGAAGCCGGTATGTTTGCTATCCGGGCGCGACGAAAGGTTGCCACGGAGAAGGACTTTTTGGCAGCTGTGGACAAGGTGATCAAGGGCAACCTGAAATTCAACTCGACGGCCACATACATGCAGTATAATTAGATGACATCTTTATTCCCTCTACATCTTGAGATACATTGCATGGCTGAATGGATGTGTATGATCATTTTTTAGCTAGTGGTTTCATTCTACGAAGAGTCATAATATGAATTCACATATCAATTTGTTCCATTACTCATGGGCTTGAAGGAGCGAAGACAGTGATGTATGGCACTGGGGGACATAGTATATCCATAATGTATGTATAGCCGTGCGCGGGATATCACATGACTATAACGGCTAATAGATTATCTCAGCAATGGATCCGTCTACATTTTGGTGTCAGTCAGTAGGTAGATATCTCAATCTAATACAAATGAAGTAGAATCGCGTTAGAGCTCCGAGTATCTCAGACCAAAAATGGCAGTGGAAATGCCAATGATGTATACCGTATATATGTCACCACCATTCACTGCTCGTTGTACCGTCTATCTCCGGAATTCTTCGCTGCTCCCGGGTTAAAAGAAGACCGGCCACGTGCCTAGGGATCAGAGCCAATGAGGAAGTGCCGGCTGCCCGAGGTGATTACCACTGCGTGTATTCTCATTGGTGGTCTCGGCCCCGGTCCTGCCCGTCGGCAAGTGAGAAATGGCTTATGTCAGCCAGGAATTCGGCCCAGCAGAACCGACGATCCAAAAGTGCAGCTTTGCGAGCACCACCACCACCACCGTTGACCTCAAGACTCTCCTCTCCTTATCCCTCGTGTTGCTTCCTCTCCTCCCTCCTTCCTTTTTATACCCTCTTATCGGACTCATTGGAGAAGTGTTTCTTTTCTTTTGATCCGTCATCATGAGCTCCATGAGCTTGCGGAGCCTAGCTCCCGCATCCAAGGTCAGTTAGCCGATGGTCTCTTCATGATCCTGAGCGCAATTATCCTATTTGTTTACAAGATACTGACATCGGTTGGGCAGATTTCCCATGCCCTGAGGGCTCAGAGACGTCTTTTCTCCTCATCCCGGCCCGCAGGTACGCACTCAAGTTGCGAAGCTATCTCGACTTTCGTTTACTAACTCGTTTCTCCGCAAGCCCGGATTTTTGGCAATGGACCTTTGCGCGCTAAGGAGGCCAATGGCTATATCTCCGAGAAGTACCCAATCATTGTAAGCCTGTACAGATGAACTACATCGACACGATAGCGGTTCTGACTGTTTTGCCAGGACCACGAGTACGATGCTGTCGTCGTCGGTGCTGGAGGTGCTGGTCTGCGTGCTGCCTTCGGTCTGGCGGAAGCCGGTTTCAACACAGCCTGTGTTTCTAAGCTTTTCCCCACAAGAAGTCACACTGTTGCTGCCCAGGGTGGTATCAACGCTGCTCTCGGAAAGTAAGTCATCCCTTGTTGAGTATGTCAATGGCGATTGCGCTAAACATAGGACCTACAGCATGCACCAGGACGACTGGAGATGGCACATGTACGACACCGTAAAGGGCTCAGACTGGCTCGGAGACCAGGATGCTATCCATTACATGACCAGAGAAGCTCCCGCTAGTGTTCGTGAACTTGAGGGATACGGATGCCCATTCTCCCGTACTGAGGACGGCCGTATCTACCAGCGTGCTTTCGGTGGCCAGTCTAAGGAATTCGGAAAAGGTGGCCAGGCCTATCGCTGCTGTGCTGCCGCTGATCGTACTGGTCACGCTCTCCTTCACACTCTCTACGGACAGTCCCTCCGCCACAACACCAACTACTTCATCGAGTACTTCGCCCTGGACCTGCTGATGGAGGATGGTGAGTGCCGCGGTATCATTGCCTACAACCAGGAGGATGGTACTTTGCATCGCTTCAAGGCCCACCACACCGTCTTGGCAACAGGTGGTTATGGACGTGCCTACTTCAGCTGCACTTCTGCCCACACTTGCACCGGTGACGGTATGGCCATGGTCGCCCGTGCCGGTCTTCCCAACCAGGATCTCGAATTCGTCCAGTTCCACCCCACTGGTATCTACGGTGCCGGTTGTCTGATCACCGAAGGATCTCGTGGTGAGGGTGGTTACCTCCTCAACTCCGAGGGTGAACGTTTCATGGAACGTTACGCTCCTACCGCCAAGGATCTGGCTTCTCGTGATGTCGTTTCTCGTTCTATGACCCTGGAAATTCGTGAGGGTCGTGGTGTTGGACCCGAGAAGGATCACATCTACCTCCAGCTGAGCCACTTGCCCGCTGAGCTCTTGCACGAGCGTCTGCCCGGTATTTCCGAAACCGCCTCCATTTTCGCTGGTGTCGACGTCACCAAGCAGCCTATCCCTGTCTTGCCCACCGTCCACTACAACATGGGTGGTATCCCCACCAAGTACACCGGTGAAGTCCTGACCCAGGATGAGAATGGTAAGGACAAGGTTGTTCCTGGTCTATACGCTTGCGGTGAAGCTGCTTGTGTATCCGTCCACGGTGCCAACCGTCTTGGTGCCAACTCCCTTTTGGATCTGGTCGTTTTCGGTCGTGCCGTCTCCCACCGTGTCCGCGACATTTCCAGCCCTGGCAAACCTCACCGTGAATTGAGCTCCGACGCCGGTGCTCAGTCTATCAAGGATCTCGACTTCGCTCGTACTGCGGACGGTCCCAAGTCGACGTTCGAAATCCGTAACGCAATGCAGAAGGCCATGCAGACTGACGTCAGCGTCTTCCGTACTCAGGAGAGTTTGGATGAGGGTGTTGCCAAGGTCACCGAGATTGATCAGTTGTACGATCAGGTCGGCACCAAGGACCGTAGCATGATCTGGAACTCCGATCTTGTTGAAACTCTTGAACTTCGTAACCTTTTGACCTGCGCGTACGTATCACTCGGGGAAACTTCGTGAGAAGAACAAAGCAGCTGACATCTGATGATTTAGTACCCAAACCGCTGTCGCCGCCGCCAACCGTAAGGAATCTCGTGGTGCCCATGCCCGTGAAGACTTCCCCGAGCGTGATGACGAGAACTGGATGAAGCACACCCTCACGTGGCAGAAGAATCCCCACGGCAAGATCGACCTGGGCTACCGTGCCGTCGAGCACAACACTCTGGACGAGAAGGAGTGCAAGCCGGTGCCCCCCTTCAAGCGTGTCTACTAAGCGCGTCACGCCAAGTGTGATTTGATACGAGGGTGTTTTTAGAGGAAGGAGCGTTCGAGCGGAGGAAGAAAAAAGAGCGTCATGAAAATCTGGCAGTATTTTCTTTCCGTGTTCATATCTGTATATCCATTTTCCTAGGCGATGAGTTCGGTGTACTCACGTTGTATTGTTATTTTATAGCCATTTATTACCGATCATACAATTGGAGTTTTCTTTTGTGTTGCACTAGGTGTTCTTTAATGAAAATTAGATTCTACATGGCATGGTTCTTGGCCGTCCTTTTTATTCTGTTTTAAAACCTTCTTTGGCTTGATTTTAGGGTTGGCTGAAGACCGTGACTTCCCAAGCTAGTTTTAGGTTCATGTCCTGAACGTTCCCTTCAACCTTCAACTTCCGTGCCTAGAGCAGCAACTGATCAACTGTCAATAAATAGCTAAGCCTGGTTCTTTGTCAGACTTGTGGATCCATGAAGGATTCCAAACAAAGAACTAAGAAGACAGCCACCGCCATATCTGGCATAGAGCCAAGGCTAAGGACGCATCTCGCAAAAGGCAAATCTAAACCCCAGTCTCCTTCTCAACAATCCGGGACACTATGGGAATAAGGTCTTTTACGAACCATTAAAACGGGCCCATTGTCATATATCATCTGGTTTTGTCTGTTTCAGGGCCCAGGGCTTTACCAACATGCATTATGTCAGGGTCATCACAACGCCCCAAAAGAGTAACAAGATCTATGTCTTGAACTGAGCATTGTGGACGGTCAGGTTTCTTACCTGTCCTACACATACCTCCCGAGACCCTTCATCCATAATACTCCGCATTGGACCATATTTGGTCGTCAAGTCGTGTAGCAAACAAAGACCTGGATCCTACCCACCGCGATCACTGTCCAGCCTCTTGGGCTAAACTAGACGCTGTGGATATTATGATGCGCGGGAAGTGATAGGGTGCTATAGGGGGCATAGCATTCCTCATAGTGCTTGTTCTCCCGTTATTTTTTGCCTATCGCAGGCGCAAAAAGCGTGTAAGGCGGTTTACTCTTCTCCGCTGGCGCGGTCCTCTCACTGATGGCTACAAGGAGACGATGTTTGATGCGAATAGCAGCAAACCACCACAGAATGACCCGGTGAACAAAGCAGAAAAAGCCATACCCGGTACTCGAATCAACTCCTCCATTCCTTTAGCGTTTTTTTACTACTTTAGCCATACACAACAATTGACTCTATTTCACTCCTTCAGCAACAGCCAAACAAGAGAAGGCAGAAGCAGGCTCCCTCCTCACTCCAACAGACTATTCCACCAATGGAACGATCCGGTCTCCCATATCCCCTACTGCGACTGCAGCCGAGCCAGATGCCTTGAAGAGTCCTTACTCTCCAGTCACACCACGAACTGCATCGACATCAGAGCTCAGCGATACAGGAGTCTATCTTTCAACCGCTGAACTAGCGGCTCAGCCTACGAGGGAGCTAATAAATGTTCCGCATCATATAAGACAGTTCTCAAATCACTCGGTGCTATCATGAGGACCGATAGATGCGGTACGTGCGGAACTAGCAGCCCAACCCTGCAGAGAGTTGATAAACGTTCCACCTCAACAACGTCAAAAATCACCTAACCTACCGAGTCTTTCCAAGAACAGACCAACTCACCACCCGCAAACCCACCGGTACCCATCGTCACCGCCGACGGGGTGGTCTTGGCTGCCAACTTTGACACTTATGCGCCGGACCCACAGTACAGGAATACCAGTCATGCCATGAGCTTCATGGAATATGATGCTACGAGAAGGTCAATGGCGCTAGCTCAGGAACCGGGTGAAGGGGGGGAAGCTGGAAACACCAAAAGGAGACAAATAAAAGTAATGTCAATAGCAATGACAGCAGGGCGAGTTTCGCCGCTGGAAGAATTGATGGATTTGAATATGATATCCTCTGACGTCCTTTCGTATGGGTTTGGTAATGTGTATTTCTCTCAACTTTGCATGCTCAGCTTTGCAAAGTTTAGTACCGCATGTATTTATAATATCCATATCACGATGTTCTGATCAAGCCATAATGATGTTCAATATTGAAAAAAAGATTCATGTGGTGCACGTTAACTGGATCTGATGTATATGTTGATTCAATGCGCCTCTTACATATCTATAGTGATAACATACAATTATAAGGTCTTAAGACTATGATATCGATCAGGAAATCCAATAGCCATGTGATTAGTCCTGGCGGAACCTCACTAGTCGGGGGCTCCCCCAACTACGGGTCGATGCTAGCGATGAAATAGAGTTGAGTTTGCTTAGAGTTATCTGTATACTTGAAAAACGGTCCCACTACACTACAGTCACCTGAGTAATAGATTAGCAATCTGTTAGCGAGAAGCTTCAGAAGCTAGCCATTGTTTACCATCAGCAGATACATTCACATATGGCTCATAGAGCAAACGCCGTGAAGCAAGATACCGTCCGTTGCACGATGTAGTAACGTCTTGACCGCTATCTAGAGTTCGTCAGACTGAAGTCTGTATGGAGATTGACCGGCAACTTATAAATATAAGGTCTCAGGCAGCATGTTCTTCAGGAGGAACGTGACCGGTAAGGTACACTGCACGTCGTCTGCATGTCTTCCGTTGATTGGCCTACTCGAGAAAGTCGAAGTCCTCGGAAATGCGGTGAAGAACTGCATGACGTGTACAAGAATTGCGCGATGTACAATATAAGACAGACTTCAGTTATCAGGTGAGCTCAGGAAGGACTTGGTGTTCCGACAATTGATGATCATTACTTCTATACCTTCGGCATATAGGCAAGAACCACGAAGAAAATCTATTTGAAGGATGCAAAAAACGCTTGACTGCGAGACAGTTGTCGAATTCCTCGCTCAGTATAAAGACAACGACTATGTGGAAGGATGGGCCAAGTTGTGGGGAAAAGGTGATGACTGGGCCGACTGGATATAGGATTTCCCAACCCAGCATTGGAAGACACATTGATCCACCGCCACTCAATCATCGGTGATCCGATAGTTGAGGATGCTCAGGCAAACCGATGTAGGCGGAAGGCGCTGGTACCTGGGTGTGGCCGGGGGGTTGATGTTCTCCTTATAGCCAGCTTTGGCTATAACGCCTATGGTTTAGAATAGAGCCATTCTGCGGTCCAGGCGTGCAAAGTCGAAGAAGCTCGAACGAGTGACCTGTATCTTAGTAACCAGGCGGTTGGCAGAGGCAGCATCACTTTCGTGCAGGGTGACTTCTTCGAGGATGCTTGATTGGAGGCGCTGGGTTTCCGGCGAAATGCTCGATCTAGTGTATGATCACTCTGTAAGTAAAGTCTGTTGCCATTGTCTCTATTAGCGATGCGCTCATCCTTGGACCGACAGTTTTTCTGTGCATTAAGCCCATCGCTTCGTCCGGAATGGGCTCTGCGACAGACTCAGCTTCTCGCGTCCAATGGCCATCTGATCTGCCTGGAATACCCGAGGCACAGGGATGCCTCAGAGATGGGACCGCCATGGGCGGTATCGTCTGAAGACTACCGGGAACATCTCACTCATGCGGGAGAGAAAAACTCTGGCCCCCAGCAGCAAATCCGTATGGTAGTGGGTTTGTACGGGTGGCGTATTGGAAGCCGGACCGTACGCACGAGAACGGAAGAGATGCAAATGGTATTGTTCAGGACCGAGTGGCCATTTGGCATAGGTGCGACGAAGGCCATAGGAAGAGATACTAGAGATTGCTGATATGTTTGCTAAGGTTCAGACTGGTCTGTCAACCGTCCAAAGGATACCAAAATGCCACTTCACTGTATTAAAACATATATCCATGAATCAAAATATGATTTCTCTACTTTTGTATGATAACCCGAAATTCCGAATGGAAGCGCACTCACAGCAGACTCCTCAGAACAGAGGTCTGCTCCAAAACAGCCCGGCGGCTGGTGCCGCCAACAGCATCCTTCAGCTCCACAGCACGCTCGTAATCCAGACAAGCGCGCACATCGTCATCGAAGCGAGCATCGACGGTCTTCAGTTGCTCGAGGTTAAGGGTATCCATGGGAACGCTCTTCGTTTCCGCCAGAGCAACCACGCGGCCAGAGATGTGGTGACCCTCACGGAAGGGAACGCCCTTGCGGACCAGGTAGTCGGCAATTTCCGTGGCGAGCATTTCCGGGGCCAAGGCGGCAGTCATCTTTTCGGGGATGACGGTGAGGGTCGAAAGCACACCGGTGGCAATCTGGATGCTGTCGCTGACAGTCTTGATGTGGTCAAGGAGAGGCTCAATGCTCTCTTGCAGATCCTTGTTATATGTGGTGGGGAGGCCCTTGATCGTGACCATCAGGCCCGCCATTTGGCCAAAGGCTCGACCAGCCTTTCCACGCAGAAGCTCCAGGCTATCTAGGTTCCGTTAATAAACATTCTGGGCCTTATATGTCCCTTGGAAAAAGTAAACACACCTGCGTTCTTCTTCTGAGGCATCAACGACGAACCGGTCGAATAAGCATCAGACAAGCGAACAAATCCGAATTCCAAGCTGCTGTAGATAATCAAATCCTCGGCCCAGCGAGAGATCTTGAGCATAAACGAGCTACCCCACTGCATGGTCTCCATGGCAAAGTCACGGTCGGCGACAGTGTTCATGGAGTTGTACAACAGACCCTCGAAGCCCAGTTCCTTGGCCATTGTCTCACGGTCAATGCCGAAGGGGTTTCCTGCCAGGGCACCGGTGCCAAGGGGACTACGGTTGACACGCTTGGTGACTTCACGCAAACGCTGGAGCTCGCTGGCGAAAGCCGTGGCGTGCGACAGGATCCAGTGGCTCCACCGGACGGGCTGGGCCTTCTGCAAATGGGTGTAGCCAGGCATGAGGTAGTCCAGCTCGCTCTCTGCACGGGCGATGGAGACCTTGATAAGGTCGCACAAGATGCTGTCCAGCTTGCGCAGCTCGTCCCGCAGCCACAAGCGCATGTCGGTCGCAACTTGTTCGTTGCGGGACCGGCCGGTGTGCAGCTTACCTCCAATCTCCTTGCCAATGATCTCCGATAATCGACGCTCATTAGCAGTATGAATGTCCTCGTCGTTCTCCTTGACGACGAAAGAGTTGGTCTTCCATTCCTCGGCGATCTGCTTAAAGCCGCGTTCGATCTCGGAGAACTCGTGCGCAGTGAGGATACCGGTTTTAACATTGGCCCGGGCAAAGGCAATAGAACCGGCGATGTCCTGTGACCAGAAGATACGGTCATAGGGCAGAGACTGATTGTATTGGACCATGAGGGGATCGAGGCCCTCTGAATGACACATGGATACACATTAGCCTTTCCCAAGCCAAGGAGTTTATGGATAATAGAGCAGGAGACAGGGGTACTAACGGGTGAATCGACCTCCCCAGAGCATGTTCTCGGCAACCTTAGCACCGCTCATTGTAAATACTAGTTGAAAGAAAGTTTGAGATTAGAGAAAGGGAAAGTTACAATTGAAGGAAGGTTGACTTTATGAGCGGGCGGGATTTCTTTAGGCGATGATTCATCCAATGATTCCACGCGGGGAGAGCGACATCGGGGAACTAGGCCCCATCTGGGAAAGTGTTGCTCCTCTCAAAAGGGGAATTCATCATGAGTCATGTACATGGAAGAATTCTTCGCATGTCCTTTTCCGACGCTGGACATTTTATTCAAAAAGAAGCTCTATTGAGGCTTTTTCCCCTTCTTCTTTCTCCTTATACACGATTAATAGCTTATGAAATTATCATAGGGAACAGTGGCGAAATTATCAATCGTCAATTTAATCTAGAACATTAAGCATAAACGTCTTGCTATGGCGGAATATACTATCTTTTAAAACGTATTCATATTCTTGCCTTTGAAATTGCTTCTAGCCAACTCTATTGCTAAGAATAATGCTTGGTCCATAGCTAGATTAGGGACTTATTTCCATGACAATTCGAATATAAGATCGGATCATGTTCTTCATATATACTTCTACATAGTGTACTACTACCTGAGATCTGCCCCTGTTGTCCTCGATATAACGAAAATGTTAAATGTGTGCATTAGTATTTTCTATACGCTAAGCTGCACCCTGGGTAACCCAGACACGATTTCATGAGATCTTAAACTCTTAGAATATCAATGATCCTATTCTAGAATCGAGTATAATGCTTCACCACGATTCTACAGCTTACACACCATATTCCACCACAGTCCACGTACATGTCCACCCAATCTCACCTCCCAATTTTTCCATCACACGCCGGCTAGCAACGTTGCTTGCTAACACATTTGTGTGGACCCAAGTCTCGCCCTCCTCGTCTCGGTCTCGCCAAATGCCTCCCTTAGCCATCCCCCGGCGCATGGCCTCCTTCGAGACATGCAAGGCGAGGTTCTGACCCCGATACTCCGGTTCAACGTGCAGTGTCGCCAAGCCGCCATCAATACCCAGAAAAGCCCACGCAATGGGCATTTCTCCGACCGGGGGCTGGTTACCTGAACCCTCGGCTGCATTTGAGTTGTCAGACGGGTGTGCCTGAAGCTCTATCTTGCTATCGGCGTACATAGCCACTCCTGGAAGCTTGGTTAAGGTTTCACGAGAGCGTGGAACATTGGTGCGGAGTCTTATCAAGTCATATTGATGTGGTAGAACGCCAATTCGGCCCTTCTTGTCGGTGAAGCGAATGACATCCAGAAGTGGAGCTGGGGCCCCGTCAGGGCTATCAGGGCTGCCAGTGGCAAAACTTGGGGCCCTAAATAGATACTTGATGTACGGTGGGTTGTCGAAACGGTGGATCCGAAGGCCTGGAACAGGTTCTGCGTGTGTATATTCTCCCGTGGTTTTTAGCATGGAAAATAGGCCAGTATGCAGATTTCCAATAAGGAAAGCCCCAGGGGGCGGGGGTGGGACCAAACCCGAGTGTTTGGAAACAGGATCTTGACCCAGACTGCTGGTAGTAGGGGTGGACCCAGTAGCAGCTTGGGTAGATGACAGGTAGTCGGGTAGCAGGTGTGTCTTGACATGCGATAGCAGGGCCAATAGTTGCGCACGAGCCTGGTCCAGAAACTCACGTGGGGCATGCAGTGCCGAGACAAACTCTCCGTCGATGACAGGAGACGTCGCGTCAGCTTCGAGGCTCGAGTAGATTACGATCTGTGTTTCGCGACCAGCGAAGAGATCCACATATGCAGCCAGCCACGGAGAGGCTGGCGTCTCCGCCCCTGTGAATGTGGTCAGGATCTTAGCGGTAGGCGACGGATACGCTAGATCATGCTGGAGGCGCCGTAGCAACGGAATCGAATAAGGTAGCTGAGACTTCAGCAAGGGCACTAGTGCTTGCGGATCATAGTTGCTGATACGAAACGCCGAGGAAGGCCTTCGGGGGGCCATCAGTGGAAGGATATGACAGCGGAGGTTTTAGTCTTAATTAGGGAAATGTAATTCCGGGACGGGACGAGGGGAGCTCAAGCTAGAAGGCATATTAATAGGTACATGCGACAGAAAATATAAACACCATAGTAAGCGACGTCGCCAACTTAGGAATAATGCGTCAGTGGTATCCATGTAGTCATTTTACCTTGAAGAATGGCATAGTCAGGAACAGTGCTGATGAACTCCGGAGTAACTAACTAACTAAAAGTTAAGAGTACTATTTGTCATGTCAGCGGGGACGATAACAGGTGGCCAAAGAAGGTAAGGCGTGGTTGCGGCGACCTGTCATGTCGGAGAGGCCGACTGGTGGCGGTGCGCACTATTTGATATTCGCGTTCGTATCTCCTTTTAACCTCAGCTTAGGCTCGCGTTTTCTTCCTTTTAAGTTGACGGTCAGCTTGTCCACTGGACGCTTACCGAGCAATTGTGGGTACCGTGGACACGTCAAATGACAACTACCCTGCGGAGTAGATAGATTAAATTAATTAGTCACTTGAGGGATTGATTGAATGACAAAAGGGCATTGTTGAGAGTCCCTCATAAGGCGCTAATGCATGTGTTCTTGGCCATGCGTCTCAACCTCCGAGATTCATGCTGAGAACAATCTAGAAAACATTCCATGTGGGTTGGTGCATATGATATGTCAATATGTTTTGATTTTGTTCTTCTTTAAATCAACCCTTGGGTGTGCTCGACTACATAAGATCTGAAGCTGCGCTAAAAACGCAATCAATATAAATCAAATTTCACACGCTAAAATGGGGCCGATTTCAGACCTGTAATCCCCACTAAGGGGCGGGAGCAAAGGGAAAAGGGACACACACAGAGAGAGAGACAAAGATGCTGATAGGACAAAGGAAAATGAGAAGGAGTGACAAGGATCATCAAATTCATGATTCATCGCCTCAGCAGACGGTCACCATGGGCTTCGCGATCCCACCATCCAATCTTCCATCGCTAGCCATTCGCTCCACCGTGATTCGGCGATACGTAGTTCCTCCTCGGTAACCTCATGAAGGGGCCGGAGGAATGGAGCCTGTTCATCAGGGAGAATATCATATGCTGCTTTGGTCAACGCCCACCCTCCGCTCTTAACAGTAAACAAGTAATTGACCCGCTCCTGCTTGCAAACACACCCGACTCCAGCTTGCCAATCATTGCCAAAAAATGCTTGCAGAACCGATGGGGTGTCATTTCCAGTCACGATGAGACGTCGGATGTATGGCCTCAACGGAACAAGTGAAGAAGCATTATGGGTTCCTTCCGCATTAGAGTCCATGGGGTGAGGCGCGGAGAATCGTGTGACTGGTGCGGAGAACTGCTGGCATGGAAGCCGAATATTGATAAAAGCAGCCAATGATTGCACACTAGACAAGTGCTGTCCTTGATCGAGAAAGTGTTGCATGCATGCCCAATACCGAGGGTACCATTCATTGAGGTCCACCTGGGAGAATTCCGCATCTATAGGGTGTTCTTCGATTGGAGGATGCATTTCTTGATTCGGGCTCATATCGTATCCAAGGGGGCTTGTGGAGCCACATGCAGCAGGAGATTTCCCGCGTCCATTATAATCAGCCTCCAGACCGATAGATTCTGCCATAGGACCGGGTCTTAGAGGGAGGCTATCATGGGAGTAGCGTAAGCCATTGGGGGATTTCTTACTGGCAGAACGATAAGTGACGGATGCAAGAGGAGAGGACTCGTGCACGTCCATACATAGAGAACTTTCCCAGCAATCTCTTCCAGAACCCTGAATGTCCATCTTTACGGTTGGCTTTGTGCATGTGCAGCAAGTAAAACAAGACTATAGTTGAGGATAGGTCGAACGGGTTCAGGTTGTTGGAGAGCAGAACCACTAGAAAGTTGTAATGAGATGTATACTTGATATCTAAAGAAGAGAGAAACGGTGAGGGAAAGGTTGAATTTATGTTCTACATGGCTCTTGAAGAGAATGATCGTCCATGTCGGCCAAAGGGAAAGCACGGGCACTCCGAAGGACAAAGTCGGTGAATTTGTCAAAGATTGAGAAAGGAAGGCCAAGAATGGTTCATCCGTGGCATGAACATGGTTCTTACAAGCTTTAGCCCTGGCCGAGTGGAGATCATATTGAAGATCTGATGCTATCCACATCGTGCTATTGGAAAAATGGGTCAAGCCACAGATATCTCGAGCCACATATATCAAGCCACTTCAGCCCTAGTACGTGGCTTGGTTGAGTCTGGGCGTGGCTGTGCAGCCCTAGGTCTTCCCGATGTGGACCTCCCTGCCTGGCCCTAAGACTCTATGGGCCTCACTAACATTCCAACCTACTGTTTAGTCTCGAAGCCCCTACCCCATGTGGTAAGCGGATCAATGAGATCATTGCGGTTTCTGATTAGTTATCGGTAAACTATTGATTCATTAGAACCTTAGCACTTTGAACCCGGGGACCTGCAAACCCCGATGACACCAAGGAAAAAGGATTTGGAAGACTGCAACTAGTGTGAGTTGATCCTTGTAGCCTCGTCAACAATACTCAGCAGCCTCAGCTCGCCATGACCTCTGGATGGACAATGGTCACTAGGTGTCATTGACAGTTGACAATGGGATCCATCAATGGGGATTATTCCTCGCCAGGTACCGTCCCATGGCAATACCGACTAACGCTCCTACCCAATTAGGAAAAAAGCGAAACGGCTTGGTGTCCTTCAAAGTCAATAGTCGACAAATGAAACCAGAGCAGATGTGACAGCTCTTCTGCTTGCGTAGTGCTGCGGTCTCTAGTAGTTGCTTCATGTCGTGTCACCAACACACATGGTTGTCCAGATGATTCCCCCCCCCCCCCCCTCCTAGGTCACACAGCGGGGGTGATAGTGTGGACACTAGGTAATTACCTCATTATCATCGTCGTACAGATACAAAATTTTCAAGGACAATATTCTATACAACGTGGTGAGGGTGAACATGACCTCGTCGGACGCAAGGGGGAATGCAACCGAGTATGGCAATCTAGGGTACCCTGGTCTGATGATCAACAAGGATGTTGATTCGTGCCAAATGACTCTAACCCAATTGGGATAACACTACTATTACTACTAACGAGAATGAGCTTAGATCATTGAAAAGGCGACTCCCGATATGGTTTAGAGTCTCTCAGAGACATTTTCAACTTCAAGTCTCTCACTGTCTGTGTGCCTGATTTTGTGGGTCGACCGAATGCACCCGAGATTTACTACTGGCCCGTCACACGCACCCATTCTCTTGGTGCATCCCATGGTAAGGATTACCCTACTATGACCTACAGAGTAATGTGTCGCGAAAAACATTAGTATTAAGTGGATCCTCCTCCTCCACCTCTCATTTGCTATCTTGTGTATCCTCCATTAACCTCATGATGAGATCATGACTTAGTTAATGTTTCTAAATTCAAATTATTTTAGTCGATCTGAGCCATCATCGCCGCACTAATCAAGGATCTCAGATGGCGCTAATCAGGGCAAAAAAGAAAAAAGGAAATCGTAATAGCCATGTCAATCTCCCTGCCATGCGCTCCAGGTCCCCACCTTGTCGCTCACTCCGTGGCTGACGTTTGCCATGCTCTGCGTTCTCTCGATATAAAGACATCAAGGTTTCTCTGTTGCTATTCACACCACAACTCAAAAATTTCAACTCTGAAGATCTAAAAAGTCTAAGATCTATATCAAAGATACAAAGATCACAACATCCCCCTGTCTACCATTGAACTTCCCACAACGACTTTGTCCCACGTTACTCCTCCATCGTCCAAGATGTGTTACAAAACCAATTATGAGCCTTACGTGAGTTCAGCCTCTCCTTCACCATAGTCTATCGGAATAGTCACTAACCGGCCTCACAATAGAGGAGTCAGAGTCTCGAAGAACTTTCCTCAGAAGAACTTCTCTACCCATTGGGAGATCTCTACCCGCACGTCGTTGCCCTTCAGCTGCAATCCGAGGAGAACCCATGGACCAAATCCAAGAATTTCTCCGGATATGAAGACATCAGCTATTGGGCCGAAGATTCTTCATCACGGGCCCCTTCGGAGACTTCTTCGAAACACACGACATGCAGGTACAACAGCGGTGAGTCTTCTGTTCACCAAATATTACCTGTCACTTGTGCTGATACTGATATACTGCAGACTCCACAACCTACAGATTTGTTTCCCGCATACGGCGACTCCTCAGCCGAGATGAGCTGCGCCGACGCCCTAAAGCGGCATGAACTCGTCTCATAGAGGCATTCCTTATGTTGTATTTGTCATTTTATCTACTGCATCGACGACCGATTGAATTTTCTTTACTCTGCATCAGTAATTTTATATTGAGCCGCAGCAAGCGAATACCCTCCTGTCTTACGTTTCATTTGTTACCCGTGAAAGCATACTGAAGATCACCGAAGATCTTGACACTCTCACTCACTTTGTTCTATTGTTATTTTCTGTTCATTTTCATTATCTTTTTCTCTTCATCTCAGTTTGAACGAGGTCGGGTTAGCGAGGAGTTCGTTGGGCAGCACACGCAAGGGCGCAACAAGGGCAGTCACCCACTTCACATCATTATAATCATCATCATCATCATCATCATCATCATCATCTACATCTACATAGAATGACCAGATCAGAATCTATTACAAGACACCGCTTCACCGAAACCCCTCATCCCAAATATAGTAAAAAACCTAGACAAGAAACATTCACAACCCAAACCATGTTAGTAAAACCCACCAACCAATGACCAAAATTCCAACAGCCGACGGACGAACCCAAATCCCAAACTTAAACCCAAACCATTGAACCCACCTTCTAAACCCAATCTAATCAACCATCAAGAAAGCTCAGACCTTCAGGCACAACTACTACACCGCTTCTACAACAAACTCAATGAACCCCAAAGCGCATTGACCGCTCTAACCCGTCACTCACAACAATAACTCCCCCGTCCCCGCATTCCATTCCATATCATCTGCAATCCCCCTTTGTAATACTATGCAGCTCTGAACCTAATATTACCATCACTTTCATTCCTACTCGCTCCTGATGAGAAAGAAGGTTACGGACGGGTCACGGGTGTGTCCGTTTAGAAGATGGTCGTGAGAATCGTGCGGCTTGGACTCTCTTACTTGCATGCATATATCATATCACATCGTCAGCTTTGGTTAAAGGGATGTGTTGGTTAAAGTTTTCACACTGGAATGTCACTTTTTTCCCCTGCACACTCTCTACCTCTACATTACCCCTCTACCAATTACCTTCTTGTCTAGTATACACCATAGTGTAGCATAGTCTAGTGTAGTGTAGTGTGAAACTAGTGCAAAAAGCAAGTAAGAAATTGGAAACTGTCAATGAACTCCCCAAACGCACTGAACTAGGGGCTCAAGTGGGAGGGGCAATACCGAAAGATAGGAAAAAAGGAAAAAAAAAAAACATTTTGGGGGGAGAGAAAAAATAAGAAACCCTAAGTCATTAAGAAACTACCATTTTCCGCAACAGCCGTGAATATTCATCTGGCTCCCGGTGCAGCTTTCCTATCAGGGAAGGAGGGTTGGTCAATCCCCCTTGACTGTGAGGTATGAAGTCATGCATACTACTACTGAGAGACGCCCTCGTGATATGTATGGCGTTTGACTTGGGTGGTATTGCCCCTGGCATAATAGGCATGCGTTGAGGGGTTTTATTGGGTGTGGTTGGTTATACGACAGGGGTGGGTGGTAGATTTTGGGTTTAGTTTTTATGTTCATGCGGATATCTGGTTTTGCGCTGGTTCCACAGGGAAAACTGCACACATGCCCTAGTTGACAATATCCATCTATCTATCTAGCTACTACTAGCACGCTATGTAGCTCTGCCTTGATATCCAATAAAATGATAATCAAGCCATGATCTCCTCTAGGAACGACCAACGATATTGATGACACTACTCTTTAGTGGACCGGTATATCTTGGGTACTCAACTACCATCTCTCAGCCTATAGAGTACAAGCAATCCACCATGCACACAGACCAAGCAGATCAACCTAGATAACTCACTAGCATAACCGTCTACACACCCTCTCCCCAACAGCAAGACAAAACTAGACAAAACTAGTGCATCCAAGCAAGTCCGCCAGTCCTCAACCCCTTCCCCGCCACCATATGACCAAAAGCATATAAAAAAACCCGGGTTTAATCACCGATATCACATCCAACACAGGGGCCCCCAATCTCTACTCCTGATCCCTATATGACCTATCTCCGAACATCAAATTGAAATCGCGCAAGAAATCCAAGAAAATCTACTCATGGCATTCACTTAAAGAAGCAGAGATTGGCTATCTGACGTCAATTAATGTTCCTGATACTTGTTTTGGGGAGTTGGCTGAATCAGGCAATTAAGAAATAGTAGGTAGTCGTCGTCGTAAGTAGGTAGGTTTATTACCTGCAGATGGGATATGCAGGTGATGCGGCTACAGCGGGGTGGACTATTTACTATTACTAAGGAAGTAAGTAACTGGTGAAGGTATCAAGTTGGCATCTATTGAATTGGGAGAGTGGGTCGGATTGATATTTTGCTTTTTTCCCTTTCTTTCATTTCTTTTCCTAGTTTGTGTTTGTTTCTCCCTTTCTCCTTTTTTTCCCATCTTCTTTTGTTGTTGGTGCATTGTCTTGAGTTCTGGTAATCTGAGAGGATGTGATGTGTTAGAATGGGGGGAAATCTTGTAGTCAAGCGTTGGTGATGTCAGGATGGCGTCTATCAGTAGACAGGAGCAGCAAGTAGGCTACCATTCGTGGAACAGGCGTATCGTTATGCAAGACAGCATATATTGCTCGGGAGGCAAAGAGAGTATTTTGACGGGCATTAGACGTTGTACATAGTATAATAATAGATTGGGAAGAACAGCTGGATACCAAGGTAGAATTCTTGCCTTGTTAATTGCAATTAACTGATCGGGTTTCATTGTTAAAGAGGGACTAGATCTATATATTTTGAATCATGTAAGAGTGATATTAAACGATGACATTGCATTCCTGGCCAAGAGCAAGCAAGAGCGTAGATTACCCTGCAATCTGACATCTGACATTGAGCAAGACGCCCAGAGAATAGCAAACGTTCCCTTTAAAAATTGTGTGAGACATGTTTTAATGTCGATAATACAAATAAATGCAGACAGTAATAGAAGGTCCGACATAAGGCAAAGGCGCCCTAAACATAGCATATGTTTCCTTGAGATAGTGATAAAAAAAAAGTTCCAATGCCAAAGATACCAAGCAGTTGCTGATTTCGAACACCATTCCCACCGTGAAGCCGTTAATACAAAAGCAACATAAAACACCATGCATACTGCATATCCTTTTAACGCGAAAAAATTCTGATACCGCAGGACAGCAATGTGTGAACTCCAGAACTATAATCCCACTCTACATGGCAGATGGGTCAGGTCTGCCAAGGAAGTCATCCCAAGGATCCATCCCAAACTGAGCGTTCGGATTGGGCTCAAGCTGCGGCTGGACAGTCTCAAAACCCATGAAGGTTGAGTTGTACATTGGGTCGGTCAAGAAATCCAGGGGATTCTGGTCGAACATACTAGGCACGTCGCCGAATCCGCCGCTCACAAACAGCAGGCTCTCATCAGCCTTAGCTTGCGGGAATGACTGGTCGTATGGGAACAAAGAATTCTCAGGGAATGTATTAATAGGATCATAAGGGGAATGGGTGCTTCCTGAAGGCGGCGTGAGGAATTCACTCGAACCGGAGGCAGGACTACCGATACCAGGCATCTGGTGCTGATTCAAGTCGAAATTCGCACCAGACGGGAACGCCTGGACATCATTCATGTTGTGATATGGAGAACCACCAAGTGAAATGGGACTGTTCGAAAAGAGTTGGAAATCCTCGGATTGGGTGGGCAAGGGAGGGTCGGCGAAGTTGAACGGTATCGCCTCTGGGAAAGCAACTGAAGGCGCACTAGGAGAAGCGGTTGGCCCTGTGCCGGGTGTAGAGAAATCGCCCGTCGGGTTGGAGGCAGCAGGAGATGGAATGCCGGTGGTTTGTGGAGTAGGTTGCGCAGACCCTTGCCTACTAATCTTATTTTTACCGTTGTTCTTCGTTCGCTCGTATTTCCAGTTGTGAGTCTTCTCCATATGTTGCTTGCAGTTGCTCTCCCTCTTAGATGCGTAGGTGCAGCCGCTAATGTGGCATCTGAATAACCGAGGGTTCTTGCAGTGTTTGTCATTATAATGACGCTCTGTCTCCTTCTCTGTGGGAAAGCCCATCTCAGCGTATTTGCAATTCGGATCAGGGCATTTGAAGGGACGCGAGTGTGTCTTCTCGTGTTTACTGCTATTTGTCAGTATCCACTTTTTGGGATAGAAAGACAGATGAATACTCACGTGAGATCACATGGTCGCTTCAACACCTTGTCGCAGAATCGGCACTTCTGATTAATGTCCATCGGGGGAGCATTCTTCTTGCGTCGGGCCATGGACCGCTCAACTCCTTCATCTACCGTTTCGACACTTAGTGTACGCTTGAAGGATGGGATGTTATGCTCGTTGTACGATTTTTCTGTCTGCATGGAAATTAGCTTGCCATCCTTGTGCATGACAAGTTCAGCAGGCCGTCCGGTTTCAGAAAGACCGCCCACAAGCTCGAGTCGAGGCTCACTGGTTTCATTAGCCTCGAAAATATTTCAGGTAGAAAAGGCTTAGAAAAGGTATTGACATACATGGTTTTAGTAGCATTCTCGCCGGATTCCTGCCGAGATCTATCGCGCGCTGCGTCTCTAATTCTTGCAAAGCGGTTAATCTGTGTGACAAGGTCGACAAAGTAGTTGCTTGTATATGGCACATCGTTGGGCAAGGTCAAATCCCGGCCCCGAAGATAATTAGATGTCTCATGAATGCAGTGAATCGTGAATCGGCAAAAGGTGTACCAAGCCGCAGTCGACGCCTTCACATCCTAGATAAATACATGAGCGATGCTCACAAATCACCATGGAGAGCAACTTACACGAGTCGAGAAGAGAAGGGTCTTCTCAACGTCACGCAGACACTTAAGCTGGTCTTTTTCAATCTGCTGATGGGCGCCCCGGACGATAGGGTGGAATGATTGGAATTTCTCCTCCATGAGCAGGGGAAAGAGAATACGGCCCTGTACCTCAGCGCGGGCAGTTTTGGACAGTGTGTTGTCAAGGCTTGCTTGGCACACCTGACTAGCGGTCACTTCGAGACAGTTAGACACTTATGAGAATAACATGACGTGTGAACAAGAACATACCGTTTCCTTTAGTAGACATGGTTTCGCTACTGCGGATGGAAGTGCCTAGTCCACTGTCTGATGTATGGTGATTCACTCTTTGAGTCTTCTTGCGGGACTCCTTGGGCTCCTGTGAAGGGCGGTCGGACTTCCTATTTGAATCTTCCAGAGATTGAATATGTGTCTTCAAGATACCCCGAGGAACGGGGAGCTCGTCTCGGGGGTCTGCTGAGCCTAGGGCAGAAAGAGACTCGAGATCAAAGCGATTGAGGATGTTGGTCATACGCCGTTGACCGGCAGCTATAGCTTGCAAGGCTTCGGGACATGTAGGAGAGCGACGAGGTAACAGTTTTACGTTGAGTATTGGATCACGATCAGAGCGAGGTCGATTGGAAGAGTGGAACGTTTCTCCTTTTATCAAGTGCAGATTCGACGGTAGAGATTGAGGTGACGGGTCACTCGAGAGAGAGGGAGGAGGGCGATTTGATACCCGACGGCGAGGATGACGCCGGTCGGTACCCTCGATAGGCTGAGGTGTAATAGACATGATGGACGACGCTACCGGGATAGAAACCGTTGATATTTTGTTGTCTAGCGGTCCGTGAATAAGCAGCCATTCTATTGCTCACCACCCGCTGCACAGCACGAGGAAGGGAAGAAAACGTAGTAATAGGTGTGACTCTTACTATTTCTGATGTCTTTATGACGCCAAAGCGAGGTAGTGGATATAGAACGATAATACTGGGTCCTTCAATTCAGGGTACAAAAGGGGATAGGCGCCCCGTGGAGCGATTGCTATGTCTGACAACGCCCTTAGACGTTGGTACGTCGTAGACCTTAAGAGGATAATGATATTGAAAAGAAGGCAGCAGGAGGACGGAGAAGAATGTAGCCTTGTAGATATGGGACTTGGAAGGGAAAGATGGAGACAGATATTCGATGATATGTCTGGGAGTCGAAAGACAACGACGGAGGCTGAGGCGTCTTGGATGTCTGCCTGATAGACGAGGAGTTCTAAGCCACAATTGGAAAGGCCTGGTGGGTCCACATAATTATTATTGGCTTCTGGTGGCCTTACAGCCCCATTTTCCAGGGATCTTCCGGCCGCAACATCCATACAGAGCGGCTATACACCAAATACACCAGTGTACGACATCCCCAATGATGATGAGCCTGCGTATTGTCCGATTCTCTTTCCAATACATTGTCTATCGTCAGTCGAGGACTGGGAGTCAGCACCGTTGTCTCCCTTTCTCCGCGTCTTCGAAGGCCCACCTGTCCGAGTCCCAGCCAATAAGGAAATGTAGAGTATTTAATCTAGTACCCGGTAAATATGCTGGGCCAATTTCCACCGGACCCCCCTCAAAAACAGTTTTCGCCTCAGAGCCGTTCCGAAAATAGCCACCAATACGGCTAGACTAGACTCTCAAACCCTTTTTCTTCGTCCCCGCGGAACCCGAAAAACCCAAACACGCGAATGTAGATTTAACCCCCTCCCTCGAGTACTACTATAGAGACATTTTTCTATTCTGTGATGGGGTGTTGAACTTTCGAACTTCTCGTCTCTCACCATGGGAATAATTTTTGAGAATTGCAGAGTTGCAGAGTTGCAGTACTAGCAACAGCACTGTAACGATTGGTCTTAGTCAGATCCAAATTAGAGTTCTACCGATGTGTCTCAGCCACCATCACCATATGATATTAGACTAGTGGTAAACTTCGTATTGCGACGGATCCAACACTGCCAACTGGAAAGTAAGCAATTGCAGTGGCTCACGGTGACAGAGACCCATTCTGGAATGCCACTCGTCGCAAAAGGCCATCAATCATGTAGTTTTCTTCCCCCATATATCCCAGCCATCAAGTTCACGGTGTTCTTAAACTTATAGATAGAATTCCATTTTGACCAGTGGACGTTGGCCTCGTCGCCAGAACCTGCACCTTAATACATTAGTAGGGAGGACTGAGTGCATACATAAGCCTCATGACGATTAGTCGAAGCACCGACTCCTTTCTGGTCCCCGACCGCTTGAAATCAAGCCGCAGCCAATGAAATATTCCAGTTGGACTCGAAGTGTCGGTGACGCTTAGGTGCCTACTTCCTGGGAGGGATGAAGCATGGACGGTAGGAGAGGTTTTGTCAATGGCGTTACCTGGTAGGTTTTGTGGACCAGACCAGACCGATAAAAGTGCTTCCATCCACCAATGAATTGGTGATCTACCCTTTTCCGGGAAGACTTGCGAAAGAGGCTCAAAGAAGGATTCTCGGGGGTTTATCCTCCTGTCGGAACGTACGTGCATACATACATACATACATATATGATCTACTTCAGTGACAACTACTTCTATTACCGGTTGGACCGTATCTTACCCTTCGACATTTCTTTCGTTGCTACTTACCTTATCTATCAGACCATTACCATTATAGTCAAGGTTCACTATTGGCTGAAATATGGATGCCTTAATTCCGGTCCGTGTCTTGCGTAAGTCTGAAAGAGCCCTGCCTTAATATACCGCCAAAGCCATTTAGGTAGCAGCAATTCAGGAGAGGGGGGTGGATTTTCGAATATTTGTATGGATACCATCAAATCCAACATGTACGTATTCCACGAGGGCTAATTATGCGTTCCAACCAGCAATGTTGAACAAACAAATCCCTCGAAGTCACTGCGGGGTAAGTTGTCACGAAACTACTGCTGCTGTTCTTTCGGATGTATTCAGCCCTAAATTAGACCTCGGAATACGCTTCAACCTAGACACCGCAACAAGAGCGGCCATTAACTCGGTGCCATAGTTCCTGTCTATCTAGAATTCTATTGCCGATTTCGAAAATAGCCACTTTTGCTGACCTGACGTGGGATTAGGCAACAAAGTACTGAACAACAAACTCCGCTATCTCTAAAGGTGGTTCGGGCAACCTTGTACTTCTGATGTTTTCCTATCGATTACCCCTAAACATAAGTTAGTCTTCGCTGTTGGAAAGCCTGCTTTTTTTTTAACCCTCTAAATCTACCATTATTGACGAGGAACTATACAATACGGCTTTCCAGTGGAACAGACCTACGAATTGTCTAATGCTCATTCGACCCCTTAACCTTTTTATCCCGTATATTGTAGGATAACCTAAACATGATATTGGATAAGATTTGTTTGTTGCTGCCCTATCCTAAGGCTGATTCGTGTATTAGAATTGCTTTTAAAGATATACATACTATCAATGGGCAACACTGTTTGCGGACGCTTTTACTAAACATGGCTTCTCTCGTCAATTACGCATGGAAGGTATTTGTTCAGACAGGCTCCGGGATAATCCTATTATCAGCACAATAATCTCTGGCTATAATCTATACGAGGGCTTGTATACTTGTAAACCATAAGACCAAACCTGCATCAGGAAGAAGCAAGACTGCTAGCTATACATTTAGACTGGATTTCTCAGAAGCACAAACTCGCATTGCGAAGAAGCAATTGATACGGTCTCGCTATAAGGGTTTTTGGGCTAGAACTTCGGCCATTCCCGTCCTATACTGAAAAGATAAATATAGGCAGGGCCCTGACTCTATCCGTAGCCAGGGCTCACAGCTCTCTGTATCCGTTGTCACTCAGTAGAAGCATAGACTTCGGCAGGCTGTGATTAGGGGTTTTCGAGATTTGTATCCTTCTCGTTTCCTTAATTAGCAATCCGGAGGGAGGGGACGTTTCATAGTCGTTAACATATAATGACAATAACAATGGCTTTATTGAACTGCTCTATAGCTAGCCATTCCGAGTTATCTTGCATGTTCCCCGAGCCAAAGTTCTACGCCAATTGCTGGAGTGTTAGGTCAGTGGGACATCATCCTGGAGCGATGATATATGCTCTAAACACATCGCTTAGAGGCTTCTATATGTTCTGTATCTTCTAGGTGTATATGCGGAATTACCGATCGAAAAACTGCAGAGAGCTATAACTCTTAAAAAACTTGCACAGCTTTATAGTTGTTAGTGACCCTTTTACACAACTACGCAGCTGCTGTAGCGTACTAACCATTGATCGCAGAGCGAAGTTTGCACATTATATAGATCGCTGAGGCAATGAAAGGACGTGAGGCATTCTGATGTTTCCGCATACTGGAGGTGGAGTCAAATCGAAAGATAGGTATGTAGCAACAGGAGGGCTATGGATTTTACTACCTAATAGAGACTAGTAATCAAGTCTTGTGAAGCAGGTGGTTCGAACCTCGGCTTCGGAAAATGGGCAGAAAGTGCGGGCGGTGCTGAGAGGCCGGTGGACAACCGGTTCCCCCGGACTTTCTCCAATGTCGCTTGCCTTGGAGTTGCTCGGTGAATTATACCACTCCCCGAGACCTTTGTTAATGCAATACCTGCTTAGGGCGATTGGCTGATGGATATGAATGGTTGATTTTCTTGATTTGTTCTCTCCTAACTGACCTCCTTTTGCTCCAATCTCGATATCTGCCCACCCGGCCGAAGGTAATTGACTGGAAAATCAACGCGCTCCAATATGGATTTTGAGCAACGTAACTTGAATTCTGACCAGCCGAAACAACGGAGGTGGAAGGGCGGTCGGAGGCGCTTGCGCAATAGAGCTCCTGTATCTGCGCGTTTCACTCTGGACCACCAGTTGCGTGGAAATGTGGGCGTTCTATCCGATGACCTGGCGAACGACTTCTTTCGATTGTCTACCTCGCCTGGTAAGTTGAACCGGCCCCAATTATTAGGGAAGCTTATCTAACGTTGCCATTTGCGCTGGATTACAGGAGAAGGGCCGGAAGACATTGAAATCCGTCATGTCGCCATCTCACCATACCTTCCAGGCCATAGCTCGGTCGAGGATCTCACTTGGACCATCATTCCCGTTCGGCCAGAGCCCAAGAATCGTCCTTCGCTTCCTCATTCGACCATCGCTTTCCCCGACTCCGCAGATTCACTGCAGCCGTTTATTCAGGCCTTGAGCAAGCTAGACCCCACACGACATGCCCTCCAAGCCCAGCGGTCTGTCGAGATAAGGGTTCTGGATGTTGTTCCCTTGCACCTAGACACCATCTTTGTCACCGTGGAGCGGAACCTTCTTCGGAATCATGATGATATCCAGAACAAATTCGCTGGCGGTTTTACTAACAGCTTGAATGGACCCAATGGGCTTTGGGCAAAGGCAGGGAAAGACTTGGACCCCAAAAGATACTCTAAGAAGGCGGCGGCAGAGACTGAAGAAAGGCTCATCGCTGCGGTGCGCGAGGCGCTTGGAGCGCAGAAGGTGGTACACACCGGTGACATGCTACCGCTGCCATTACCGCCGCATCCCATTACATACGCCCCACCTCCCCCGGCACACATATCGTTCTGCGAGCCTGTCTCTCAGGGTTTGCTAATCCCAACAACCAAGATCATCTTGATCCAAGCGCGGCCGCGCGGTCATCGGGCACAGCGAAGTTTGCGATCGGGGTCAGGCCTACTCAAGCAGGTAGCAGAAGATGAGGCCGACGATACTTCCAACGAGCAATTCTACTCCGCTGCTGAGGACAAGGCAACCGAGAGTAGCACGGAGGTGGAAAGTGTTTCGACCGCAGGCGAATCAGAGACGGAGGGTTCTGGTGGGAACATGAGTGACACATCGGATGACTCTTTGGATGACATGATCTCTCTTGCCGCCCCGGAACTTCCTCAGCCTGCATCTGGTGTCATGTCCGGGCTGACCGCTGCAACACCCCGTGCAGGAGGCCGACGAGCCGACGGCATACACACACCAGGATCTGTGGCATCAAACTTTACCTCGGTAACTATGCGTCCCGGTCGCGTTGGCGGCGGTAAAGTCTTCAAGGCGGAAAGTCTCCTGCGTGGCATACCAAACGAACTACTGCATCCCAGGCCGCGGGAAGAAGACGACTCCGAGTCGTTTATATTTGTAGATATTAACACACTTGCAAAGATAGGCTGCTTCTCTGGGGATTGGGTGAGGATTGAGGTCACAGAAGAGCCACAAGTCAATGTTTTCGCCTCCATCAAATTAGGAAGCTTCAATGAACATAACGAGGATGCTGGTGATTGGCGTGCGGTTAGGATCTATGGGCTGCCCGGCCTACCGTCCGCCAAACCTCGATATTCGATTAAACAGTCTGGTGAGAGGCGTCCAAGCATCTCCCAACGCCCGGTGCGCCTCACTCCTTCGGTTTTTGTCCCTCCTCTGCTCCTAAACAACCTCGAGAACCCGAAATACCTCCGTATATCTCCGATGTCCTCTACTACATTGAATGGAAGTTCGAAGCCGGGGCTGTTACACCAGATAAAGGCAAGCTCGGTCAGAGGCCCGCCTCTGGCAAAGGAAGTGACTTTGCTCAAAGTATCCACGCCACTTTCTATGGACCGCGCTCTTCAGCCAGCCTTGTTCGCTGGGCTCAAGCAGTATTTTGAGTCTAAAAGACGCCTTCTTAAAAGTGGCGACCTAGTGGGCATTAGTGTTGATGAGGGACTTGGTAGAGCTGTGTTTGCAGGACCTACCGCGAGTGACGGAGCGGCTCCCGATGAGGACCTCACTGCTCGGTTAGACCAGGTGGCAGACTCCGATCGTGTAGGGTCGAGGAAAGTCGGTGTCGCCTGGTTTCGCGTAGGACAAGTCGTTCCTAGCTTGGCGGATGAGGCTGACGAAGCTGGGGAGGACCAGTGGGGAGGCGTTGCTATCATTGATTCAGCAACTACAAGGATGGTACAGGCTGGGAGCGATGTGAGCAGAGTACCCGGCACTTTGAACAATGGCTGGGAGTACTGGTTTGGGGTGAAGGCCGTACCGAAGACTGTTAGCGACGCCCAAACCCCTAATGGCCTAGTTACCGAACCGCCGCAGTTGTATGTACCGTCTGTACAAGAGCGCATTCGAGACCTAATGTCGGTAGCTACAAGTCCTCGCGCGATCCAGCTCGGTATGAAGCCTGTCGTCATCCTCCTAAGATCTCAACAAAGGCACATTGGAAAGGCTACTATTGCGACACGGGCATGCGCCGATATTGGTCTCCATACCTTCTCGATCGATTCTTATGATATACTAACCGAGGGTGGCGCCAACGGTGGTGACGTGAAGACCGAAGCATATCTGAAAGCAAGAGCGGATCGCGCATTCCTTTGTGGCGCAAACTGCACAGCTCTTCTGATCAAACACATCGAAGTCTTGACTGCGGACAGAATCATCTCCGCCATGAACGAGATCATGGCTGAAGCGAGGGTCATAGTAGCGACGACAACGGACGTGGAACAAATCCCCGAGGGCATCCGCAGCATATTTACCCATGAATTTGAGATGACTGCGCCAGAGGAGAAAGAACGCGAGGGCATCCTCCGCAATGCCGTTTCTGAACGAGGCATCAAGATCTCCCCTGATGTGGATCTAGGCACGGTGGCTCTCAAGACTGCTGCTCTGGTGGCGGGAGATCTAGTGGATGTTGTTGAACGTGCCTCTACAATGAGGGCTGCGCGCTTGGAGAAGTTAGCCGAAACTGCAAACAAGCACTCATCAGGCTTGAAAGTTGACATCAGGGATGTTCTTGTTTCCGGAGGCGATGCAGCACGGGGTGTTACCAAAGCTGACTTTGATGCAGCTGTTGATGCCGCAAGGAAGAATTTCGCTGATTCAATTGGCGCGCCTAAGATCCCGAACGTCGGTTGGGATGATGTGGGTGGTTTGACAAATGTTAAGGACGCCCTCATTGAAACCATTCAACTGCCCCTGGAACGACCTGAACTCTTCGCCAAGGGTATGAAGAAACGTAGCGGTATCTTATTCTACGGCCCGCCGGGTACTGGAAAAACTCTACTTGCCAAGGCCATTGCTACAGAGTTCTCTCTAAACTTTTTCTCCGTTAAGGGACCTGAATTACTGAATATGTACATCGGTGAGTCCGAAGCGAACGTTAGGCGTGTATTCCAACGTGCTCGGGATGCTCGCCCGTGTGTCGTCTTCTTTGATGAACTGGATTCGGTCGCTCCGAAGCGAGGAAATCAAGGAGATAGCGGCGGTGTAATGGACCGCATTGTCAGTCAGCTGCTTGCGGAACTAGACGGTATGAATGGTGGCGAGGAGAATAGCGGCGGTGTATTCGTTATTGGTGCCACAAACCGTCCGGACTTGTTGGACACGGCTCTCCTACGTCCTGGCCGTTTCGACAAGATGCTCTACCTTGGAGTGTCTGACACACACGAGAAACAAGCCACGATTCTAGAAGCTCTTACAAGAAAGTTTGCTCTTGCACCTGAAGTATCGTTGAACCGAGTTGCGGAACAGCTGCCTCTTACCTACACAGGTGCCGATTTGTATGCTTTGTGCTCAGATGCCATGCTCAAGGCGATCACCCGCAAGGCAACAGCAGTGGATGAAAAGATTAAGCAGCTACCTGGCGAACCTGTCAGCACTGCCTACTTCTTTGACCACCTTGCCACACCTGAAGATGTGGCTGTTATGGTTGCGGAGGAGGACTTCATTGAGGCCCAGAATGAGCTCGTCCCTAGTGTTAGGTATGATTCAGATTATAAGTGCTTCCGAAATCTGCCAATATACTGACAACATGTAGTGCCAAGGAACTGGAGCATTTCGAGCGTATCCGACAGACATTTGAATCTGTTGATAAGAAGCAAGATTCAGGAAGCACCTCCGGGGCGCAACCGCCGCAAACCATCGCAGATGCGCTCCAGGCCCTCGAAATGGGTGACCAACTAAATGGTGATGTGGGTGGGCCTGTTACAAATGGCGACTGCCTTCCCGCAAGCAATGGCAAAGGTAAAGGGAAACATGGGCCGCAAATGATGCGGAATGCGAGTAATCACTCGACGAGCAGTAAGGGAAAAGGTAAGAGCACAGTGAGTGCCGGCGCGAAAGTGAAGAGCAAGACTGTCACCGCTTCTAACGGCGATTCTGATTCTTCTCTTGATAATCCCAATCCAGGGTCGAGGGTTGATAAGGGGAAGTCCCGCTACGTTGATGTTGGTGAGGAAGAGGATGATGCGGTAGAAAATGGAGCTACCAATGGCGATGAGGACTATATTGTTCGAACTGACCATCTCGTTCGTGCTGACGGTGACGGTTCGAAGTGGTAGGCGGACGTTAGTACTCAGGAGCACCAACTTCAGTGAACCCCTGGATGGGGTAGTGCTAGCTGTGTAAAGGTATGAATTAAGGCCTGTATATGGACGGCTTGTTGTATATACTATTACATATGACCAGCATGTATTTTGCATTAGGCGAAGACGATACATGGTTAGGACGATTGAAAGATTAATCAACGCATACACGATGGATATGGCCCTCGTGGCCTGAGGCTGTTCAGTTATCAAATGGATCTCCACACGCACACACACAACTAAGTCCAGTACAGTCTTATCAGCTATCTGATAAATGACACAACTCGCTCAGTAATACTCATTTTCAAAGAGGGATGAAACGCAATTATCGTCCATATCTGTTTGAAAAAAGATTATCTATTTTTTTATTATAATCCGATATTACAATAAGACAAGCTCCCGCCCCATCGGCCACACCAAACCCGGAACAGCCAACGGAAGGCTGCGGTTCCTCTGGGCCGAAGCTTGGGCTCCATACCCTAATACCTTAAACCACTGCTGATCAAACCAACAGCCCGTTCTCACTGGCTTTCGGCGCCTGGTGCTCGGCGACTCCAGCAAATCATCGCACTTCACAATTATCAAACCTCTGATCTGCCCCATTTCGACACCCTTTCCTTATCGGAGCTACTCCGGAGTATGTCGCTATCGTGGGAGAGATGACCCCATATCCATTAGGTAACCACGGCCATTGTTGCCACGATCCCCCGCAATCCCCGGTTGACCCGATGCTCCTAGGAACGGTTGATTGCCGAATTTGGGAGGAAAGGTTGGACCATATCCCAGAGAATGACAGGTTTTCGGTGGAGGAAATGGGGGAAGGGATGAATGTGTGGCCCCTGGTGCAGGGTTGTTGCGTCGGCTTCTCTTCTACACTCTCCTCTTCTGCCTTTCCTCCCCTTCTTCGTTTATGATCAGTTTTCTTTAAACATCTAGCCACTTCAATTGAGTGATCTCTGAGACAATAGTATTACTTCTGTTGTTATCCTGGTTTCCTTAGCCCTTAGTCTGTTGTCTTTTTTCTCGTCTTACTATCGTGATCGTGGTCACATGTTCTTGCAATGGCCGATATAGCCGCTATGAAAGACATTCGAGGAGATGATGATGCCCAGTTGGCAGCCATGGGCCATAAGGCAGAGTTGAAACGAAACTTTTCACTGCTGTATGCTCTAGAAACTTCTACTAATCATCTTTTGATCGAGACTAACTATATACTTCTCTGCCTTAGGTCGATGTTAGGCCTGGCCTTTGCTATTCTTAATGTATGTGACCGAACGCAACTGCATGTCCAGGATCGATACTGCATAGTTATGTCGATAGACTAAGCACACCAAGCCACAAAATCTTGGAAAGTAATTAACTCTAATTCCGGCTGCAGTCATGGACCGCTCTGTCGGCAAGCTTATCTCTTAGTCTACCGTCTGGCGGCTGTGTAAGCGTTGTCTGGGGTAAGATATCCCTGCGTTCGTCCTTGCGACTCTTGCTTCTCCCTTTATATTTTTGCTCATTTAACCTTATAGCACTCCTACTGACTTAGCTTTCTATAGGCTTGGTTACTGCAGGTGTATGTAACCTTTGCATAGCAACCTCGCTTGCCGAATTCCTCTCCGCTTATCCCACGTAAGTACCGCCCGGTCGTAGGGTTTGTCTGCTGCCATGCCTGACTTTTTCTCCAGGGCCGGTGGACAGTACCATTGGGTTGCAGGTGAGTTTCTGCTATATACCTGAATGGTGATTTGATTTGCAGCTTCGCTAACTTTCTGTCCTTAACAGTTAGTAAGTATTTCGACGTAATCACTTCCCACCATACAAAATGCTGAGCTGTAAAAAGTCTCTTGGGAACGATGGATGCCTATACTTTCATGGATCACTGGCTGGGCCAACGTTTCTGGCTGGGTAGGTCGATGCGACATCTTATCCCAAAAAGCGGGTTCAATGCTGACTAGTCAAGCTTGCATTGACTGCCACCGGTGGGCTACTGGGTAGTGAGCTAATTCTGGGTGTAATCTCGTTAATGAATCCAGTAAGGGCGCCGATGACACTCAATAGACCTACTCGCTGACTGTTTTTCTTAGGCCTATGAATCGCAACGCTGGCACCAATTTCTAATCTATACCGGCTATAATATTGTTGCCTTCGTCATCAATGCTTTCATGAACAATGGGCTACCTTATTTCACTAAGGCCGCCTGTATGTGGACCCATGTTCCTATAATATTTGCTGTGGACGATATACTGAAGTAATTTAAGTCATATGGTCCCTGTCCGGATTTGCTATCGTTTCGATAACGTTGCTTGCGTGCTCATCACCTAACTATAACTCGGGAGAGTAAGGACAACAATCAGCTTTGACTCTATTAGAAGTAAACTGACATGATTAGATTTGTGTTCGGAAAATTCATCAATGAGACGGGCTGTATGTTTACTACTCTATATTGTTTGAGCTCAAAGCTGATTGAGTATAGGGCCGGATGGTGTTGCTTGGCTGCTCGGAGTATGTTGCACACTTTGTACCTGCTGATGGATCTCGCGTCTAACCCATCTACAGCTTCTTCAAGGTGGCCTTGGACTCACAGGATTCGTAAGTAGCACTCCGTTGCTAGGCTGAGCGTTACGTAGCTAACATCTGCAAAGGATGGAGTTGCACATATGATCGAAGGTATGCATCATGAGAAAAATATGCTAAAGCCCAGTTTACTGATTGACCTTGTTCCAGAAATTCCCAATCCATCTGTTTTGGGTCCTAAGATCATGATAGGGTGTGTGTGTATCGGTACTGTGACGGGTTCGATCTTTCTGATCGTTCTCCTCTTCGTTGCCGGTGATATATATGCAGTCATCGACTCTGCCGCAGGATGTCTGCTACAGATCTTCAAGGATGCAACTGGAAATAACGCTGGGTCAATTTGCCTTCTGATGTATGTATCCTTTCTCCGCACACCTGCGACATGTCGCTTGACTAACCAACACTCTGAAGGTTCCCTCTCGTTTGTATTCTCTTCGCAGCTACCAGTATCATGACAACTAGTAGCCGTATGATTTATGCATTTGCAAGGTGAGTTTTTCAAACTCAGTACAATGTCTTCTTTAGCGGTATACTGATGATTATTGACAGAGACGGCGGTCTTCCGGCATCTCCCTTCTTCTGCAGAGTTCATCCAAAGCTCAATGTCCCATTGAATGCCTTATACCTGACTCTCGCAATGATCACCATATTTGGACTTATTTTCCTTGGGTCTTCGAGGCAAGCTTCTCCATGCTTTAAGCTCTATTACATTTCGGTATCGGTTACTAACCCTAGTAGTGCTTTCAATGCTATTATCTCATCATCTGTGGTGATGCTTGACATAGCGTACGGTGTTCCGATTGCAGTAAACTGTCTACGTGGCCGTAATATGCTGCCTGAACGATCATTTGTTCTTTCCAATACTGTGGGCTGGATCGCCAACTTGGTATGTCCTAACGGCCTCCCTTGGATGGACATGTTGACTAATTTGCTGTTAGATTTCCCTCGCCTATATCTCCCTCACAACAGTGCTCTTCCTCTTCCCCCCCGGGCTTCCTGTGACCGGTAGTAGTATGAGTGGGTGTCACCGATTGTACCTGGACTTATTGTTTAAGAGACCGCTAACCGTGTTAATAGACTACTGTGTCGCTGCTTTCGGCATTATTTTAATTGTTTCGACGTTCCAATGGATTGTAGATGGTCGCAAGAACTTCACTGGGCCACGGGTTGATGTAGACGTCCTGGCAGGCGTGATTGAGGAAGTACCCACGCACACCGAGGCTACCGACACCAACACCAAACATGATGGGAAATGAGAAACTGTACCCCTTGGGATACCTTGGAAGCGTTATATTTAGTTTATCATGACTTTTTCACGATAGAAGATAGAACTTTAGAATGTATAGTTCGGTCGCTGTTTATTGGTACGATGACGTCACTCGAAGTGATTTAAGGCCGTCAGGCCACCAGGCCCATCAACCGTTTATCCAATTCGCCCCAACAACTTTCTTTCCCCACATTTTGCCGAGATCGACAGAGAACCACAGCACTCGCAGTGGTTTATTATAGTATCAGGAAGGGATATATTGTAGTTGTTCTAGGACATTATCGGAGAGACGCAGGGTGCAGAACATTATCATCAACCAAGTCTTACTCGAGATACTCTTTCCCGCAGCTTACTATACACCAAAGAGCCATAGTGGTCGCTCAACCGATATGGCTATGTTATCTCTCTCTCTGCCTTCCTTGAAAGGTTTCATGCCATGGCGCGCTCGGACATTCATTGATATACCGCCAGTCGAGATTCATGAGATTGATACAGCGCAAGAGAAGCCGGCCCGAGCCTTAAAACATCTGCTCAAGCTGAACCATGCCAACTATGCCGTATTATATAACGAGCGGAAGTTCCACAACCATGCGCCTCATGTTAGCTACCGGATGACTTCATCCCCTTCGTCATACGAGAGTATTACTGACATTGTACAGATACTTAGCTCTTCCTTCCTGCAAGGAGCAGACGCCGATGATTTAAACCGCGTGTATGAGGCTGAGTCCAAGCTTTTGGACCCTTGGGTTGATTCTCCAGGTGAGATTAGTACTTATGACTGGAGAGACTACCTAGGCCGTCGAGAGTATGTTACTATACTGTGATCATGCTCTGAACATTGGATTACATGTGAATTGGGCTAATCAATCGCGAATTTAGATATCAACGGGCTTTTGTTGATTTCTTTGAGGATGAACTCGTCCGGCAAGGATATGATTGGAAGCAAGTTCTCGCAGACTATCTATTTTCCGGCAAGGAGCCGTTATTTAATTCTCTTATTGATGACCGTACGATTGTATCCAATACACACACAGAAATGCTCGGTAGAAATGTTCGGTAGAGCTGACCTATATAGTTGGCCACCCCCTAATCCATCTCGCCTATGCATTCGAAATGTCCAGCCGCGAAATCGGCATGGAAGCCCTAGCTCTGGCAGCTACATGTTATGGGCAAATGAACAAATACCTCGACGACCCCTCCTATTCTCAGGCAGAGTCCTCCTACTCATCAACTTCACCCTCTGATATTCTAGAAAAGGTACGAGCCGACAAGCGGTTCAACGGCCTCTTCGGAACTCCAGGAAACGACAACATTAACATCATCCTCCGCGAACACGATGCCGCCCTCCTCGACCACTGGAATGCGTGGAAAATTGAGGACCCAGTAAATCAGTTCCGCGAGAGTCAGGAACTTGCTGCCGCCCTCTTGACAGCTACCCAAGCCCAGGTCTCGGACAAGTATGATTTCTTCCTTGTCCACACCTTGACGACCAGCCATGCAGTCCGGATCCTGCTCCCGCTGATCCCGGCACGCTTCCAGTACCCGCTCGTCAGGCAGTGGTGGCTGCTCACTCTAGTCGTGTATATCGCGCAGCTGCGACCTGAGTTTAATTTTGACCGGATCACCGACTATGATTTGAAGGGGAGAAATTGGAAATGGACGACTCAGAAGGCTGTTAAAGGTGAGTATTCGACAGATGCCCATTACGTTAAAGCGCTTCGCGCGCTCAAGGAAGCTGCTAAGACATGGGGAGACCCGGACTCGTACTATTTGAAAGCGGCTGTTAAGTTTGGGCATGAGTTTAATGGTTGGGGAGGATTTGTTTGAGGAGCTAGTTTGCGAGCTAGTTTGCAATCTATTTTGGTCGTCTTCACTCACAATTCTAATGTATTAGTATTATTTATGATCTGATATTATCAGGATTTCTTGGATATGGAATTTGTGATAAGTCTTCTTTCCTTTCAAGAATGTCCTCAAGGAAAACTTTGGGTAGTGGATAGCGAGTCTTGCTATGTCCTGCGATCCTAGGTTGTATATACGAAATGTCTGCAGCTCCCCACTCCTTATTAGTTTTTTATCTCAATCACATTAATAGTAGTCTTATTATGAAATCAGTGTCTGATACTACGAGTACGTGTCAAATCTCTAGGAATGATGATATTTACGCCTGAGGCATCAATCTACAGTACCACGTGACGCGTATGAGTCTAGTTTGGAACACACCCAGGTTGAATCCATGATCTCCAACCAATTTCAAGTACCATCACCGATCTTGTCCATGTTCCTGAACCGACCGAACGAAGATCACACTAACCAAGGCAGCTGGCATTATTCTCAAACAATAGCTCTGTGCCTCTGATGTCCGCAACACAGCACCAAACCGAGCCTGTGTCACTTTATTTACACGCTGAACTTCTCCCTAACATCCGTCATATTACCCTCCACATATCACTCCCTACGACAGTACAATCGCATGATGCCCAACCAGAGATACGCCTATCCGATTCACGTCGTGCTATATCAGTGTCTCTCCCACCTCCATCCGGCCATGTTGCAGATACGATCAAATTACCCGCTCGTGTTAATGAAGCGTCCCGGCGGGCTCTGAGCATGGCGGGACAGAAAGCTGGAAATACTGAAAACCAAAGACACGGTCAACGGGAATACTCATTTAGGATGCAAATAGATGATGGAGATAGTTCGCTGCTCTCGAGAGAAGAACATATGGATAGCTTTGTGCCGTGGACAGCGACGGATATGACCACCTCTAATAGGCTTCGTTGTCGGCATTGTAAGAATGCTTTCCTCAATTCGCCGGCCCTGTACGACTCCGATACTAAGAAAGAAGATCTGAAGGGGTGGGTATGGAAAGATTTGCCTAGTGGAAACTGGGCTGAGATGATGGATTTTTGGCACTGTCATAAGCCGGATCCTCATGAGGACCGTGATCATGAGACAAATGATGCTGTGACACGCTTACCAGAAGATCAGAATGCCACGGTGAAGGGATATGGTGCTGCGAATCAGGTTATTGCAACTTCAGGGACAATCCTTGTGGATGTCGCAACCTTTCTGGTCACGGATACCGACTGTAGAGGCTTGAAACAGGTAAGCACGAGCAAATGCTTTTCTTCATCTTTTCTGCGCTCTACGTCCCGTAGAGATCTTGCGTTTTACCGTAATCTCGTCTAGCGCATGATATGGGCAAAAAAGAAGGAGGCCATTTCATGATCATGCTTTGGTCTTCGATACAATTGCCCAATAGCCAGTTCGTCTTGGTCTGTACAATGGCCCGGCTTCTATACAATGAAGGTCAGATGTCATAATGACGGGGTGCAGTTATCCTCTTCGTGATGGATTTCGCACTCCGCCGTTTTGTCATTTGTTTTTCAGGTTGCTTGGGCCGGGATTAAGATTTCGCCTCGCTCTATTTCACCGTTGGTTCAGTCTGCTCACCCAAAGTCATGGGATCGACGTGATTCAAACGAGGTACATGTGGGGAGGAAATCTAGGAATGGGTGTCATAATGACTTACCTCTGGTTCTAGCAACCTCTGCCATCAATAAACAATGGTCAAGCAAACAGTAGGCTGTAGCAACTCACAAATACAATCATTCCTGCTCATTATATGCGCACCAACCCAAATACACCATGTTCCCTAAGTCTGCAGTTCCTTGCATGGTAGCAGTTGCTGATGAAGGTATTCTTTTAGGTTGCCAAGAAAAGCACAGTAGACTCTTCTACAGACCTGGAACTGGAATTGCATTGCGAGATTTGCAATAGCCTCATAGGTGTTGAAGACACGGTTGCCAAAGGATGGCGACTATTCAAAACAAGCCTATCCGTAAGCATACCGTTGTCAGAAGATGAGGGCGAAGACCCATCATGGGAAAGCCATCCTTTAGAGACAGTGGTAGCAGCTCAATTATTGGAGCTGATTGAGAGAGAAAGTGCTCGACGATTTGTACTCCACTGCGGACAAGGAGATGGACTACTGGTATGCCAGATTTTATTTCGCTCTATCCCGTTTTACTTCCGATGTCCGCCTATAGTAGCTCATTGACATGTAGATTTGGGTCTTCAATCCGGACATGCGATATTCAAATTCCAGCTCCGATCATAGTATCATTGCACAACGAGCCATGAAAATCTTCTACCAGGATGTCGCTAATGTGGATAGGATGCTTCATCCTGAGTGTGGGAAGGCATCATCCTTGTCACTGGAGGAACTCCGACTGCCATCCGATGTCTTCTCTGCTGTGTCAGAAACCATGAAGAGCAGAAACAAGATGTTGCCCGAATCCGCAAGGGATTTCCGGGAATGGAAGGTTGGCATTATGCATCGGTTTGACCGAACAAAGAATGTCTGAGAAGTATCCGTTAAGTTGGTATGCTATGTGTTCTGGGCAACAAAGCCTCAGGTGCCTTGCCTTCCTCTTTGAGACAAAATAGACATCACAGGACCACTTTCCATTCCACAGCGAATCAACACTCTCTTTTACTTTGTAGACTACATTCCATTGCTCCCTTTCACTCAAAAAGAGAGCTCGACGCGACTTGGCCTTCAACAGCCTATGGGCTATCTTCCCATTTCCGTTGACTCGTTCATCGCACAACCTCAAATCACATGGACCTTGGCAAACTGTTCACCTATCCTGGCGCCTCAAATGACGACTGACAGCTCGGATCGACAGTCCTTAACAGAAGTTAGCCACAATGGTGAGGATGATGTCGCCTGGGAACATTTAGAAGACGTTTCCGAAAAACATGCGCCGGTAGAACACCCGGTTCAAACGCACTCTTCAAGCGCAAACAATGCAGAAAAGAGCATCGCAAAAAAACCATATTCGTCCCATATCGAAACCGTGGGCTCCAGATTTGCGAACCTTACGCTCCCTGGAAAAAACTCGTCGCATTCTCGCATGAATCTTCCGAAGATTATGATTATTCCCCCTAGTCCTTCTGATGAGAGACCCGAGGAGGTCGCAAGCATAATACCATCTTAGTCCGTCAAGAAAGCATCTCGGGGAGCTAGAACCATAGTTCTCGGCACCTCTTTCCAGGCAAAAGTTACGACAACCTGAACGCGCCACAAGCCCAATTCTACTTATCTATAAGCAATACCCGGACAAATTCAAACGAATGAAACACCATACGAGATTGAGATGCCTTTAACAAGATTATCAAATTGTTCTACGTCCGCTTGGAGCTCAGGCTCGTGGATGGTAAGATCTCTTTGCCTCTAATTAAACCTCAAATAGCCGTCCTTCGTGGGAATGCAATGCCTGTCAAGGTCCAAATATTTGACTTTCATTTCCCAATCGTAAATTGTCCCCAAGTATGACACTAGGTTGCCTTGGCACTATATTCGTACTTCAGGGCGGGTCACTCGAGATCCATCTGAATCCATCTACCCTTCGAATGGCGTTTCGTATGGCCTCTCCGCCTGGGGCGTGATTCTTGCAAGATGACGCCTCTGACCATCTTCCCAGTCGAAGATGGCACTGTGTGCAACGACGCGGTTCTAGAAAGCAGTCAGCACCCCTCACACGAATACAGTGAAAGCTATACTTACATCCCATACGACAACTGTTCTGGGTCTCCACCTCACACGAGTTTGAATGTCCTGGGACAAAGCAATGTGATCATACAAGAACTTGAGGAGGAAGTCTGACTCCTCTTTCTTGTATCCAACAATATATCGAGTGACTTAATATTGTTAGAGCCATAGTAGCAACCTCACTATTTAGACTCAAGACTCACATTGTGGGTTCACGAAAAGAGCCTTCTCCCCAGTAACGGGATGGGTCCTGACAATTGGGTGCTCCGTCGTGATCGGATCACGTCGTGCAATGCCACCCTTGTTCAAACTATTGTTGACCTGCTCGACGCCAGAGTGAACCGCCTTCAGGCCATGCAATCGCTTACGGAACTCGGGCGATAGACGTCTATACGCCTGCGCCATATTGGTGAACAGAGTGTCTCCCCCACTTGTCGGGCCATCCAACAGGTACAGAAATGTGGTTCCAGGGGGCTGTTTCTCAAAGGTCACATCTGAGTGCCATGTGAGTGAGTTCGTGTGAGTTTCCAGGAATTCAGCGCCACTTCTGTCGTCTGCTCCACGATGCACGAGGTGGATCTCCGGGAAGCCTTTCGGTGCTCCAGAGCTCTGGTGAATGTGGTGTCTGCCAAAGTAAACCCCGAACTCGAGGGCTATTTCGATGGGGAGCTCAGCAAAGTCCTGGTCCCGGAAAGCTGGAAAACCATTCAGCGAATGCCATAATCAAATATGCCTTAATATATCGTAACGTACCGACGACCTTTCTCTGGGCGACGAATAGAGCCAGCTGATCTTTCCCCTTGGCGGTCAACTGACTCAGCTGGATACCATGAACATCACTACCGATGGTTGGGGTGAGATCATCCACTTCGCCTTTGCCCTCGGGGAAGAGATCGGGGAAACTTGGATCGGCGTCCTTACCATGGTCATAGTGCTCAAAGAGCGTAAGTGGTGGGTATCTACCGGGTCCATTAGTTACGATGACAAGATGCAAGACAAGACACACGATTGAGGAATATATACTTCTCGGTTTCATTGTCCCAGACGGGGAGATAATTTGGGAAAGATGCAGGAGGCTGCTTGGTGGTTCCTTTGATCTCATTGTCATGTTTATAAGTCTCACGGTAGCCTACTCCATTCTCCTTGTTATGACCGGCCTCGGTCCTCAGAGTAGTCTTTGGCGCCGACCGGAGCGAGAGATTTTCAGTTATAGCTGGAGCCATTTTCGCCGGTTTTCCTCAGAATTGATGTCTTTCCGTGCAACGCTTTTCTTTCTAGCAACAAGCACTGATATAACACAGAGGGATATCCCCCATATATATTCAGCCCATCACATTTGATTATCCGTCTGATGGTTGCGCCATGTCTGCGGGGTTATGTCTAATTCTACATCATACCCAAGAGTATTTCTTGTTAAGAAGCTGCAAGCCGCGCGGGGGTCGGTTTGAAACCAAACACATTCCACGAGAAGCGAAGTGCAGGTCGCTGACTGGTGAATCAGAAGGCAATCCGATGGCGTGATGGAAACAAGATCAAGATTTGCGAGGGGTTGATAGCCTATCCATTGTACGCTGATTCGGCGTCGCGGAGCTCTGTTGTCGCAAGGTACAGTAAGTTCTTAAATCCGAACAGATGAAAGAGACTTTCCGTGCCTTTTACCTTGCGCAAATTAAAAATACCCAGCTAGCAAGCAACTCTCCACAATCTGATTCTATTGCTCTTGAACGTGATACGCGGCCGTTGTCGTTGAAGTTGCGGGCTAAGTATGGCGTGCTAGCATTTCGCATTGGCGCAACCCATGATAACCCTAGGTTGGTATCGAATCTCCCCGCTTGTGGAGTTCTGATGCACATACACTAAAGTGAAGTCTTTCCCCATCTAGGCAGAAAGCATTGGGCCACTCCAACTTGCATCGTATGGGAAAATGTGAATGGTAGCCACTTTATTGTAGGTACAACGGTCGCCTATTGTGGCGGCTTGGTTTTCGTCGCAGGTACAAGTCTACAAAAGGACGCGGCAGCCATCACAACCCCACTAAAGACACGACTGAAATATAGAGATATTTATGAAATCTTTCAATAAGGATTTCTATGATAGCCCATGTTAGAGTGATGCATATGCCTCCAATCAGAGCCCGGCCGAATGTTGCGATAATGATGGCGAAATATGCCACCATAAACCAATGCAATGATGAAATTGTCTTCCCTTTGCGCGCCGAAATATGCAGCCAACCAGGCCATCTATGCTATTGTTGAAGTCCCTGCGCTAAGCGAGTCCCATCCTCGGCACTGTTGCTTGTTAAGGAGTCCAAAGCAAGCGCCAAATGAAACCCCTGCCAGTCTCCCGTCGACATGGCTCGCCATTGATAACGTCAATGCTGTCTAGTTTTGGTGATGGTATCCACTGCAGATACCCAGATGGGTCCTAAATAATTAGTCCAATACAATCTATCATTGCATGAATATTCTTAGCTTACCAAAACTATAATGAAATCGTGGCATATTAGGTGTTTCCCACACTTGCGGATATTGGCCACGATCTGCATTTCCAACGCGTGGATATCTGACGTTAATGGTATAGAAATGTCCGAAACTATCTTAGACTTCACCTTTACACATTCTCATTGGCTTTAAGAAGCTATCTACGGTGCGTGGAAATCGCGTAGGCTCGACTGGCTTCAGCCTTGAATCCAGACTACGATTGCGTGATGCTAGAGGGGAAAAAAAAAAAAAAAAAACCCTAATCTAATCTAGCAATAGCTACGAGGTATCATTTCTTTATAAGAGATACGGAGCCCTTATACCTTAACAGCTTCAACGTTCGGACCGCAACTGCCACATCCAACCCTACTGGCAAGATGGCGTCCGACGACCGTAAAGGGGCGACTGCAAATGCCGAACCAGTGAGGGACGATTCAAAACAAGTTTTAACAGGTTCATCTTCCGAGACGCTCCATGTCCCTGAGCGCAAGCAAGTGAAGGATATAAGCGAGGGTGCCTTTGATACCACTGAAGACCCCAGGTACTACAAACCAATCGACACATATGAAGGAGTACATCGTTGGGATCCGGACTTCGAGTGGGAGGAGCAGGAAGAAAGGAAGCTCATAAGAAAGGTACTGGTGGAATAGCCTTCGAGAATGCACTTCATTGTTCGGTCGGATCGAGTTGAACTAATTACAAGGATAGATCGACTTGCGAGTCTGCACGTTCGCATGCGTTACATTTTTTGCACTTCAGCTCGATCGGGGTAATATCGTTCAGGCGATGTCCGACAATATGTTGGATGATCTAGGCATGAACACGAACGACTATAATACCGGGCAAACGATCTTTTATCTCATCTTTCTGTTTGCAGAACTTCCGTCCCAATTGATATCGAAGAAAATAGGACCAGATCGGTGGATTCCAATCCAAATGTTCTGCTGGAGTTTGATCGCTGCCTTCCAGGCATTTCTTACGGGCAAAAGGTCATACTACGTATGCAGAGCGTTGCTGGGTCTTTTTGAAGGTGGATTGTTAGTTTGACCGTGCAACTGAGGCATCATTTGAGAAACTGCTAACAAAAAGCAGTATCCCGGACACTATTCTTTTCCTCTCTTTCTGGTACAAGTCTAAGGAATTGCCGATCCGGCTGAGTTATTTCTGGGTTTCCTATGAGGGAACATCTATCGTCAGTGCATTCCTAGCATACGGCTTTTTACATGTGCGGAGGCCCGATGGTACAGGTGGTTGGCGGTATTTGTTTGCATTCGAGGGTTTGATCACAGGCATCATCGCTGTTGTGGCAGTTTTCTGGATGCCGGCATCACCTACCCAGACGAAAGGTGGATTCCGTGGCAAGGATGGTTGGTTCAACGAGCGCGAAGAGAAGATCATGGTCAACCGAGTGCTCCGCGATGATCCGAGTAAGGGAGGCATGCACAACCGACAGGCCGTGACACCAAAGATGCTTTGGGAGGCGCTTTGCGACTATGACATGTGGCCTATCTATCTGTTAGGCTTAACCTGGATGATCCCCAATTCCCCAGCAACAAACTACATTACCCTACAGCTGAAATCTCTGGGATTCGGTACATTCGAGACGAACCTTCTTACGATCCCGGCTTATGTGATCTTCATCATTAATTTGCTTGTATGGACCTGGATCTCGGAACGGTTTTTCCAGCGCTTGCTTCTGGGTGTCGGATCCATGTTTTGGTGTTTGATTCTCTTGATCGCGCTCGAGACTCTACCGAATAACGCCAGCCCATGGGTCCGATGGGTCATTAGCATTCTACTAATAGGTGCACCGTATGTGCATGCCATCGTTGTCGCCATGACCTCCCGAAATGCAGGCTCGGTTCGTACAAGGACGGTTGCCAGTGCGGTTTACAACATGATGGTTCAAACTTCAAGTATTATCTCCAACAACGTGAGTGGATTCTCCCATCATCGGTTCTTCTTACAAATGAATACATGCTGACTGTTGAGCTTGTAGATCTATCGCGAGAATGACAAACCATATTATCGCACTGGTAATAAAGTCCTAATCGCGTTGACGGTGTGGAGCATGTTTCTGTTCGTTGCAGCCAAATACTATTATATATGGCGCAATAAGTATGTTGGCCCGTGGATATGTCTTTCTTTCACACGTGAAAGATACTGATACATCTGGTCTGTATAGGAAAAATGCCGAAAAATGGGATGTCATGTCTAGTGCTGAGAGGGAGGAATATTTGGCTGCTAATAAGGATCTGGGAAATAAACGGTATGCGGCTTCATGGCTTTATCGGTGGAGCACTTGCTAACATGCCACAGACTTGATTTTAGATTCATCCATTAAAACACGAGGAGAGCAATCTAATCCAGCTGGACATGGATCGTGAGCGCCAATCCATGACTTAAAAGTCTTTGTGATACCACTTTGTTTAGATTTAGAGAGTTAAGAGTAAATGTCAGCTGAATGAAATAGAATTAGCAATGAACGTCGTTCATGCAATCTTCGCCATAAAACGCTTAGTTGTCCACAATGAGACCTCATTAAACGTATATTGATTTACATGCATCGTCCCCGTACACTTTTACTCCCCAATCACGTACTCGCATCCATCCTCCCCAATCCACACCTCATGTAACTTGTTAGCTGGCACATCAACTCGCGCCCCAACGCCAAAGGTCTCCTTCTTGACTTCCCCATTATGCAATTTAGCATTGTCCTCCGGGTAGGAAATTGTCAGTGTGCCCTGTCGTATCAGATGCGTCGTTAAGCCCGAATGTCGATGGGGTGAATAGTATGCATTGCTGTATAGCACACACAAGTAAGCACAGACTCATATTGATGAATTGAGTTCATCCAATTGAATAAACATCCATAAATTTACCTCCCATCAGACCAGGTAAAGATATGTCGGAAGCCCCAGTCTCGGACGAGGCGTTCACAGTCGGTGCGGCTTCCGATTGGGTATGTTTGTGCTTCTGACATTTCTCTTTTCTTTTGAGGATTGCTCAAAAGCCATTAGGAGGGTAGTAGGGTGGTCGTTTTCGAGTGTCAACAAGCGTTGATAGATACCTTGTCGGTAGGGTTGCGGACGGAGGCGGGGAAGAAGATGACGTCGTTGAACGACCCGACGGACCTTCCAGAAGGTTACCTCATTGGGTCGGAGTTATTAAATGGGATGCCATTGGTTCAAGAGAGCTATCACGTGGACGTGACTTTGCTTCTCTTCAATTGGATGGATATGAATTCCATGCTTTGGGGATTATTTGATTTGTAGACACTGAAAGTAGAGCGGTACAAAATCACCGCATTGTATCCATGGAAAATAAGGCCGCAGACTTTATTGGTGCCTTGGAAGTATCCCCCTTTGAATTTCTATAGTAAAAATAAAGCCTGCCTGACCGCCCGAGCACTAAACAATGCCGAATCAGGAAGGAGCCACTCGTGACTGAAAAGGAGTTTTGCTCAACCATTCTTTAAAATTAGAATTAGAATTGATTCTATTTCCCTTTATCATGTCTATTTCCAACTTTGTATCTTGTTATCTGAACAAAACAAGCACTCATGTATAATTGCATTACGTTCGTGTATATCCCATCCTATCGTACAATATCTGTCTCCAAGTTTTCTCCAGCTCTGTGGTCCATCCCATATTAAGGGCTCCTGCCTGAGGAGTAGTTGGTCTTCCCCTTTTGCTATCATCCGCGTCCTTTCAAAGGTCTGTTCCTTCTTCAAGGAACGATGAAAACGAAAGGACGCTTTGAGGGTTGTCCAGGGTGTTTTCGAAGCAGGCGGCATCTTTGTCTTCCTTCCCCTGGAGGAAGAGATACCTATGTTCTCCGACATTGAGTAAGGTCTTCAGTGATTCTAGAATGGCAAGTCTCAGTAAAGATGTCCAAAAGGCCCATGTGCTTCGCATATGTCCAGTAGCGAAACTTACCGACCATGATCAACCAACAGGAGTACCGCAGACATGGCAATTCTTTCCAGGAATAACCCATGTTTCTTTCCCGCACTTGTCGCACTCTGGACAGCGTTTTCCTGGCATCTGGTGACATTGCATATGGTCAGAAGCGTCCACAAACAGAGCACATTATCGCTGACACCCACAGGCATTATGACTACGTTACCACCCAACACACAATGGTAAAGTTCAAAAGATGAACTATGGTCGGTTGCCTCCGAAGCGTGAAAGGTCTCTAATGATCCCGAAGATTGGAGATGGTCAAAGTTTAAAAGAGGAAAGACGAACAAAGTTCAGGTTCTGGCGCACGTCTTTTCGGTTGTTGAGAGCTTAAATCTGATTTCTGGGACGCCAGTCTGCCGTCTTTATATAGTTCGGCGGCACTCGATTGATCAAAGACCCTCGCTGGGATTAGGACTTTAGGAGAGCCATCGGGAGATCTCCATATTAGGGTCGATCGATCGATTGATTGGTACCATTAGGCATATTGAATGCATCAACGACATGCACACCAAAGATCCCTGCAAACACAACATGTCATGTCGAGGCCGCACTATGCGGATACTCCCGTTCATGACAAGCATTGCATTTCAGCGACTGGGGCTACCCAGCAGTGGGATGCTCGCGACATGGAAGATACGAGTCCCAAGCTTGAAAGCGGGTCCTTATGATGGGAGGAGGGGAAGCGCAAAAAAGCAAAAAAGCAAAACAATATCCCAGTACGGGAAGGAGGAACGTCTTCGGCGTATATTTTGGAAACCGTTTATGCAGCTAATCATGGAATCTCAGCAGTCGGTAAACCATCTATTTGGGCCATCTGGGTCCTCGAACCCTGAAATGTGACTGGTTGCGAATCATGTTGGACTGGCACGCGATCTATCCCACCGCCATCACACACAATGGACTGAGCACTTGTGTCACCAACAGTTACATGTCACTCATCAATTTCGGTAAGTCAGCGCGAATTTACCTCACATTGGCCATACTCGGTCCAAATTAGTTGCTCGTTGTGGTTATTAGTTGAGGGGCCTCTGGCCAGCTTGCAATGGGTGCACCACACACATCACATATCTTGTTTCCTTCTATTCGACCAAGTCTACGCAGGAAAGTCACTCATTGGTTCTCTCCGTTTATACATCCCTGTTCTCCGTTTAGGCGGAGGGGCAGATTGCTTGCAGGGAGATAAGTCTACATCCATGAAACTTCAGCCCTGACTTTGGGACTTGCTCATTGTACTAAAGCTCACAATCTAGCGGCTAGCGTCAGTCCCCACCAAGCGCCCATGTTTGCTTTGCTAGCATGCTGACCCCGTGGGACAAGTCATGGCATTCGGAACAAAAGTCTTTTGTCTCTCGCCCCCTCTGTTCTTCAAAAATTCTTTTTTTTTTTTTTTTCCCAACGACTTATTCATTTTCTTTGATAGTTGTTCTTCTCCGTACCACTATCCTCTGACCTTGTCCTTACCAGTCTGGGAAGAAACATGCGATCCCTCTTTTTCTTGAGAAAGTAGTGCTTCGCACTATATGCAGTCACAGCCGAAATGCTGGCAGACGAACCAATAACCGATCCCGCTGCCACTTGCACCCTAGACAAGTTTCTGCGCAGATCAGTGCCGGCGCTTCGGGTACAGCAGCTCAGCTGATGGGCACTGCAACAATGGAAAACATCTTCCAGCCCCTTTCCCCTTTTTCTCTCTTAGGCCCAGTCAAGTCAGCCACCTGCAGACTGCCGCTTGTCTGGGTAGAACTGGGTTGCGAAACTGAACTCTATCAGTATCTTTCGCCCCACAGCCGAGGTTGCTTAGTGCGTTTCTCAACATCTTGATTAACTCTTTACTGAGCCATGGTCGATGGAATTGGATACATAGAAAACTGTACCTACTACGAGCAGTCAGGGTAAACCCCCCACCCCCGGGGGTAGGCTTCGGTTAAACACTGAGTAGTACTGTATAGCCAACACTTAATAACTCTCCGGTATCTTGTAGGTGGCTTGTCTATTTGACAAAGAGGTTGCCAATTGGTACTACTTTTCGCTTCTTTCAGGTTCGATGTCCCTCACCGTTTGTTAACGGTTGGCTATGGCAAGAGCCACGACTAGCTGTCATGGTTAATTTCAAGACCCAGAAAAGATTCTTAAGTTAGCTGGCATGCGTCGGACTAGTGTCGGCGCGGTCTCCAACGCTAGGAAAACCCGCTAAATTGGCAACTCCATCCTATTGATATTCATCCAAATTGACAGGTCGACTCCGAAGAAACTCATCTATCAAATCAGAACAGCTCCGACTATTCCCTCCACTCAACATCCATCCCATTTCTCTTTACCCCTCCTTTCTTCTTCTTATTTTTTATTTTTATTTTTTTTCTTCTTCTCTTTGTTCTAGACTGGGTTCTTCCTAATCTTCGGTTTATATTTGTTTTTGCTGTCTTTTCTTTCTCCCGTTCTCCCCTTATCTGTGCAACACCAGAACGTCTAAACCCATGGATCCAGCAGACTACTATTAAATATTACGTCATAGTCGATATCATGCAGTGGAAAGTTGTAGCCTTTAGTTCAGTTCAGTTCATAGGCACAGACGGTCAATAGACAAGAACAGATACATGTCAAAAGGCTCCAGGTTCTGATCAAGTGGGGAAACATCCTATTCCAGTAACAATTCTACGAGCGTCAATCACGCATGACCTATCCGTACATACATAACCTAAATTTTTAAATTAGATTTGATTTGGAATGTACCCTGTCTTCTGGGTGGAGTTTGGATTATGTAGACTGCCTAGTCTTATTACAAACTGACCTAAACGAGACTGGTTGTATACCTCTTTGACTACACTGGAGACTATATTATCAAAGCAGAATTCTATCTAGGTATCTTGAGATAAGTTATAGTTTTAGAGGAGAAAGGGCGGAAAACAAAATGGGTCAAGTTCACGCTGAAACTGGGAAACACTAATTAACGAGTTGTATCGAGTTAATGGTCCCCCACCTTGCATGTAAATCTTCATTTAGAGAAGGTGAAGTTCGAAATAAAGAAATTTCTTGTGTTCTTTTTTTCCTTTTTCGGATGCACATGCACTCGGATAGGTCAATGCGGACGTATAGAATCACTCATTGACAGACGGAATTAAGGGATCAGCTGCATATGTATTTGCATTGCGTCCGGTTATCTGCAATGTCATACATATCTCGATCCTTTTTCTGTTTTATTTTGCACCTGGTTGCATCTGAGCTTCCAACACAAACAATCTTAGATGATTCGTTTGATGATTCGAACCAGCAGGACGCCGCCGGATTTCGCTCCTGAACAGTCGTACAGAGGAATTAGGCGATAGCCTTCCTGGAGTCGGTCTAATCTAATACATGCCCATGCGGCCAAGGAATCTCGTCCGAATTCGTCATCTTTGATTTTAAATCTACGGGTCATTAGCGGCGTTGATTCCTGGATGCAGACGGGACGCCACCTAAAAGTGTCGGGAGGCAATCGCCGCCGAGAAGAATCACGTACCTGACAAATGTTAAATCTTCAACTAGACCAGAAACAGTTGGAAACTGGATCATTTGGCCTTCAAAATCCGGGCTAGCCCCCGAGGCACTCTTGATGGTTTTTTTGTAACTGGATGTCTCTGACTCGCCGTCATCTTCGCCGTGGGGAGCGTTGGTCTCCTCGGGCGTTTCCACATGCAGATTGCAGACGACATAAGGATGGAACCCTTTTTCATTCGTATCGCCCGGGGGTAGGGGGATGTTCTGGCCGGCCAGGATCTCTATGGAGAGATCCAGCTGGCAGCGCACAATAGAATTGGGTGCATCGGAGCTTCGGTATCCTTGCGGTTTTAGAATCCAGCCTTGCTCATCAGCAAACATAGCGTCATTGAGCATCATTCCTTTGTCCAGGTTCTGCCAGTTCAACGCCACTACCTGCGCACCCCGCCGCCAAAAGAAGCTGGGATCAAGGTTCGAGGAATTCACCCGCAAGCCATACGGGTAGATACGCATAAGATGCCTGCGATTGTGCTCAAATAAGGCTTCCGGGTCTTTTGCATATGCTGTCCGGGCTGCATTCTCTGACAGTGAAAACACGTGTCCGGGCACCTTGGCCTCTATTACACTTGAAAGTTAGTAAAGTCCTTGTTAAACCAGGCGGATACAGTCGAAGGCATTACTTACCTGGTTGTGTAAAGTGACTGAAGTGGAACCCCTTGGTGAATACAGCCAGTCTGCTTAGAGCATGTAACATCTTTGATGGTTTTTTGGGGGGCGGGTCCGACGATTTGTAGGCAATGCTAGTCGGATCACATTGATTAGTATGTTGTTTTAATGCTTCGAGCGCATCAGTTTGATCTTCCGTTGTATCTAATTCCACCTGATCTTCGCTTGCCTGGGCCCCGTATTTCACTTTGATCAGGATTTTTCGCTTCAGATCTTTCGGTGCAGGCAAAGGTTCAGTTGCTTCCCTTTCGGGTGTGACTTCTATCAACATCCCTTTCCATGCCTGCTCCATAATCTCCACCATCGCCTGCTGCTGCTCCAGGGATGCATGTACTTCCAAGCTAACAATCACCGGCAGGTCACTAACAACAAAGGCACTATCACGGATGGCATAGCAGACATCTCGAAATGTAGTCCCCTTTGTAAGTGTGTGTCCATGAAGCACTTTGGGCTCCGGGCATGGTAGGATAAGTGTTGCAGGATCGACTAGCTCATTTTTATTGGTAGGTGCGTCCCCAGAAGACGACTTACGACCTAGCAAGCTCCCTAGTTTTGACGAAATGGATCCCAGCCGCGAGTGTCGTTTGCTCATGTTCTTGAGTCTCTCCTTTTCTGACCCGTCCGATCTCTTACGTCCATTAGGGTCGGCGTCTGAGTCGCTACTGCTACTGCTTGTACCAGCGTCAGATGAGCTTTCCGAGCCTTGCTCGCCATCCCATACGTCAATCTCGACGCATCTACATCCACTCAGAAGGACCTATGATACCATCAGTTGCGGTCATCTAGTTTCGAAGGACTAGAACATGGCATGATGCTGGTGCTTAGTGTAAAGGGCACGTTGGTGCATGGTTACTCAACTAAGAGACACCACCCAATCCGAGTAATCCAAGTAACCATCGATACTCCACGGATTAGACACCAACTCAACAGCAGCTTGTTTAAATGAATGGATCGAATGTGAAATGTTAGGGGTATGCATACGTTGGTATAAGCACTCGCATCCGAATCGCTGTACAATTGGTTCCCAGTCAAGTAGGTGTTATGGCTCGAGGATATAAAATAGTCATTAATGGGTGCTGAGAAATCCTGCTGCGTAACAGGCTGCAATGCAGAAGAGGCCGGACTGGCCATATACTCCCGAAACGCGGCTAAGGAAGCGAGGGGGTCAGTAGTCCCATTGTCACCGCCGTCACTGGGATTCTCATGTTGAATGTCCCGGAGGAAATCGACATTGGGCAAGGATTTCAGAGAGCTGTAAATCACCTCCAGGTGCGAAGCAATGAAAGGTGCAAATTCTGGAACGCTCTTAGACTCCCGGCATCTTGACGAGCCGTTCAGAGTTACTTGATCAGTACCATCGGCAAGGTCGTTCATTATACCACGATTTAGTCGAACAATTAAACAATGACACACCACGGAAGACACGACCTTAGATGCAGCGTACTTGCTGAAAATAGATCACGAATGACGTAGATTTCTTCCCTCCCTTTTTCTTATTTTTGTTTCCTCCGTAAAAGGAGATACGAGACGATCGACAAGCTGTGTTCCCCGCCAAGTCGGAAAGCCAAGTCGAAAAAACGGTGGAGGGTTAAGCAGACAAGGTCGAAGGACTAGAAGTTGAGACAAAGAAGGCAAAGGGTATAAATAAAAGAGGGAGCAAACGACGACAAATGTATATAACAAAAAGGTATGGAAAGAGACAAAGACGGAAAGAACAAGTGTTGAGTTGGCGGCCTTCTGGCCATTGCTTTCTTGGTCCACTCCACTTGGGCTGTTTTGGGTTCTAATCATTGATCACCCGATGCGCAAGGCCCCCATGACTATCTGATATGGTATCCAATCTCGACCAAGGGATGTACTACTTGTCTTTTGTCTCGTTGAGGATAAGGAATGAATGTATGTGCAGGGCGCAATAGCATATGCGCTTGGCTCTGGAGAGACTGCTTTTCTTCATTGTAGCGGGGAACCGCGACAACTCAAGCCAAGATGCAGACGAGCATGACATACCATATAGAGGACACTTGTACAATATTCAGATCTGTGGGTGTGATCAAATATATGATTGAAGATCAAGGACTCGTGATGATAAAGTATAGTTAACTTAGTTAACTAGTAGTTATTTACTGTTAGTTGGTTACCATTTGTGGATGAGTCATGCGAGGCTTAATAAGTCAGTATCACTTGACTTCTCCTGCAGCCTGAGAATAATGGCCTAACTGCCTCAGTCAGCTTTGGGTAGCAGGTTGGAAGTCATGGAAAGATATTATACTAACCCCCAGCTGGAGGGGTTATACGAATAAAACCGCGCCCTTCCCTTCACAAGACTCCACTTCATTCACCTTACTCACCGGTTGCACGAATAAGGGAGCGCCTTTTGTATAGAGTAAGCCTACAATAAATCCTAAGCGAGAGACAGTATCCATTCTGACAAATCCATCTGTAAATCTGGCCACGATAAGCTTATTCTATATAAGCATGGCTCCAAACCGGCTGGAGCAAAAGAGCATTCTAATGTCCCAACAATTCTACTTCGTGCTGCATCTTGACCAAAATCACCATGACGACTGAAACCCCCGTTCATTTCTTCGACATTACCTCGACTCTTCCCGGTATGTCTGTCTTCATAGCGGGAACCTTCTCCGTCATCTACAGAAGTCAATTTTACTAACGCAGGCGCTGCTCCCAGGACCTGCGAAGGCATGGTCCGTTAATACATTCAAGACCCGGATGGTCTTGAACTTCAAGGGAATCCCCTACACACAATCCTACATCTCCTATCCCGATATTGCTCCTCTACTTTCACACTACGGTGTCACCCCTCACCCTACGGGAGCCCAGTATACCCTCCCCGCCATTCTGCACAAGCCCTCAGTGCAGTCGAATCCCAACGGTGCATTGATGGACTCTCTCGCCATCGCCACGCATCTAGATCAGACCTATCCCTCGCCGCCTCTATTCCCCTCCGGCGACGCCAGTTATGCGCTCACCCTCGCCGTTATCAAGCTTCTCAGTTCCGTCACTCAGAAGGGTTACGCTCTTTTGATTCCCAAGGTCGCTGATCTGCTTGACCACAGAGGTCAGCAATATTTTATCGAGACGCGGTCTGCGAGGTTCGGAAAGCCTCTGTCGGAGGTGTACCCCAAGGAGAAGAGCGAGGTGCAGACGATAATAGATGCGACGAAGGAAGAATTGCAACCTGTGGCACAGATGTTAAGAGGCAGACCCGGGAAGCAAGGGCCTTTCTTTGAGGGCAAAGAGCCCGGTTATGCAGATATTTTGGTCGTTTCTTTTCTGGCTTGGGTCGAGAAAAGTCATAGCGTGCTTTTCCAGGAATTGGTGAGTATTGGGGAGGGTGAAATCAAGGAGCTCTGGGTTGCATGTTTGCCGTGGGTGGAAGGTCAGGGCGAAACCAAGGAATGGGATATCCCAAATTGAACCGGTAGCCTAGCAGAATAGACAGGGTCCATCAGTACTCAGTTTGATTCTCTCAATTCCAGACTCCAAACACAGAAGTGTAACTCATTATCGAAGCGAAGCGAAAAAAAATAAGCCCACAGATAGAACAGCAAATTTAATTCAGCGCTTTGCCTGGGAATTATAGAAGAAAAAGAGTACAAAGTTCCATAAAATACATCTGAAATATCCTGAGCGGGTCTTTCTACATCAAGATCAGTCAACACAATCGTACACAGATAGCCTGTTAAAAAACATCCATAGGAATGTGACGAGTAAGCACCAAGCCTGCTCAAAACTTCCCAGATGATTAGAGCCCGCGCAGGAAGTTAGCCTCTCTAATGGCCTTCCTCCGCGCCTCTCTCGCGCTCTTTGTTATCTCGGAGCGCTTCTCAAGACTTTCAGCGGCCTCGGTCAGAAGATCGTCAGTCGCCTGACCGTTGCGGTTGTACGATGCAGGGGTAATATCAACAGCATGGTGGTGAACAGGGATCTTCGGTGGGAGGGTTGCTGCGCGTGCGGCCATTTTCTTCTCATACCGCTTGCGTTGCTTCTTATTCAGGGCTAGAAGAAAGGATGGTTAGGATTATCACTCCGGTCACCAAATAAGCAAGATAGACATACTGCTCGGATCTACTCCACCCTCAGATTTCGACTGCTTCTTAGCATCGTCTAACAAGGACCACAGCCACTCCGGGTACTCGGAGTCTTCCAAGGCGACGACATCAGGCTTATTCTTCAAATAGTTGAGGCCGTTCAATTTTGTTCCGGCAGGACAGGAGCTCGGAGGACGTTCCATGGCAGGCTTAGTATGCTTCCTTGGAGACGCATCAATATGAACTTCTTCCGGTGCACTGAGAGGTTGGGACACGCCGGGGGTCGCAGATGAGATTGCCGACGGGATCGTGATATCAGCTGCTACAGGTTGGCGGGGAGTAGGTGGCGGCGGGGTAGCGGACACTGTAGGCTTGCCATCACTGTAATTCCGGAATTGGCTCCGGTGAATTGGAAGCTGGCGCGCGCATGATGAGGCAGAGAATGTAACCGTGTGTTGCGGTTGCAACCGGGAAAGGAGGCTGGTTCGGCAGCGCTGACAGATCATTGTTGCTAATATTCTGGGTATTACTCTAGACTGGAATTGAAAGAAAGATCTATTCGATCTTTTATTGCCTGGGTGTACCTAGAGGAACCTGTTGAGACAGTTCGGTATTGAGAACGGAGTAATTGCCTGGCACGGAGCAAGCTTCAAAGAAAACTGCGGCATGAATTTGATGCCAAGCCGGAGGTTATAGTCACATGACCGTGCGACATTGACAATGTCTTTAGTAACCCCCCGAAAGTATGCAATAGTTGACTCTGTGCAAGGTGCATATGACAAAACAGCACTCTTTCGAGCAGTTATTTTATCATACTTGGTTATTCACCGTTGAGACGATTGAAGAGGAAGTTGGGGGAATGTAATCTTGAATATCACGTGGTTGTGTTGGCATGCCTGAGTCAGAAACGCATCCTCAAGCTGGGAAGTTGATATAGGTGATACTTACCTGCTTGTACTGTTGGCAGGCGCAGGCACTCCATTGTACCCGCCTCCTTTTATTTGTCATTGGGGTGAAACTGCTGCCATTGCTGATGACTCGGCGTTTCGGACCCAAGTCTGACTATCTACTTAATTGGTGTTGCTACCTCATTCGATAATTGTATGTACATGAGCACCTTGACTATCATTTGGCAAGGCACACGGCATTAAGTTGAAAATGACTGATACTAGCGGATTAGCAGCTTTCTTAGCATCATAAATAGCCCTTCCCACCTATTTTTCCCATTTCTCTCCCTCTTACAATTGTGGATGGCTAAGCTGAATGTTTCCGCCACAAAAAGCACAACATGCGTTCAACGACCATTGTAAGACACAATATAGATGAACTACGTGGTAGGTACTTTTATTGGGTGTCTACGATGTTTCGGGGGGTGTTGGAATGCATATTTAACTAGGCATGCTTGATCTGCCAAGGTTTATCGGCTGGCCTGTACCAAATATATACTATCTAATTCCATATGCGGATATTCATGCATAAACTTACATCACGTTATGTTCCATACCCTGGTGTAATCACAACAGCTGCCTACGGAAGCCAATATCCATTTCCTATCTTCATCACATACGCAAGTATCATATACATATGCAAGACTAAAGCACGATAGACTTTTCCTTATTTTTCAGATCCCTCCGAACTGTCGAAGACCGAGTGACAGTCAACGGTATCAACTGCATATTTCAAGGGACATCTGCTCACTTAGGGTCACCAATACTCAGGTTGACAGCAACCTAGGACAGGGGTATCTCAGTACGGCCCGTTAGGCTAGAGGTGAAGCCATCGTGGGCTTGCATCGCCGATCTCTACCCTCATCCAGATATTTCTTGCTTCGGGGATCACCCGAAAAGCGAGACGATGTGGCGCCGTGTTTCGCAGCCCTGTCTGTCTAGTTTATGAAAAAAATTTTTTTTTTCGAAATTTCCCTTTACTTTGATGATTGGTTCGCCCTGTTGCATGGGGAGGAATTAATACTTGTTGAATGGTTCTGAATGCATTATGATCTGCGGCGGAGGGGTTTGGAATTGGACGATCAAGTGGCATGACTAAGCTATCCGGGACACAGTTCTCAACAGCATTTAATTGCTCTCGCCCCTCTCCCTTCCTTAGAGGCGCTGAGCAACAGCTGAACCTCGTTTTGAAATTCCTTGATAATCATGTGCCCACTAACATGGCCATGATAAGACAAACCTTAACATGAGTGTCGGGGCTTGGGTTCCTATGCGCTTCTGGTTCGACATAGATTCTGAAACAATAGCTTTCGATCAGGCAATGAGCAAACATGAAATTCTTTTGATTTGAATTAACTATTATAAATCACACAGGTGCTATCTCTTCTTGACATTAGTCTTCAACATCTTCAACTGAAAGTCAGAGATTATACTTATGCTACACCGATATTAGATACAGGCTGCATCGTGGATGCCTCTTAAAGGAGCACCTTCTATCATGCAAAAGAACAGAGGAAACAATGAAGTCGCCGCGATGTTCTCAACGTGGAAAGAAAGAGGCAAGCGCAAGCGAAGAAACAAGATGGAGAAAGTTGAAGAAGGTCGACAAAGGCACTGAAGGAAAATCAAAGGAGACAAAACGAACACCACCAAGCGCCATCCTATGTAAGGGGGAAAAAAGAAAAAGAAAGAAAGAAAGAAAGAAAGAGAAAGATTGGATTCAAATCAGACCAAAAGTCTAAGAAGATAGTCCGCTGACATCGAGGAAATTGCACAGACTAGCACAAGCATCCGTCAATGTCTTTTCTGTCTTCCACTGAAGTTCTTCTTGTGACCTAGTGGCCACAGCGACACAGGAACCGACGTCTCCCGGCCGGCGGCCAGCAGCCCTCCTGGGAATTACCTTGGAAGAAACGCTTTCCATGGCGTTCACCACTTCCATCACTGAATGACCTGTTCCAGTTCCCAGGTTGAAAGTGCGGAAATTCTCTTTGAGCTTCCCTTCGTTGGCAGCGTTCACTGCTGCGATATGTCCTCGAGCCAGATCAGTGACGTGAATGAAGTCACGGACGGCTGTTCCATCTTCTGTGTCCCAATCCGTTCCAAACATCTGCAATTCCTTGTACTGCCCGGTCATAACTTTGACGACGACCGGAAGAAGATTGGTAGGTATCTGCTTGGGGTCCTCGCCGAGAAGACCAGATTCGTCGCACCCTATCGGGTTGAAGTATCGTAGAGCTACAATCGTCCACTCTGGATCAGAGGCCGCGAGGTCTGCTAATATCGCCTCGCAGATCCACTTTGTGCGTCCATAAGGGTTTGTGATGCCCGTGCTCCCAGGCTCCACGATTCTCTCAGACCCATCTCGATCCTGGAAGATCTCCGGCTTGTGAACGCAAAGCTCTTCCTTTAGAGGAAGGCCTGAAGTCGCCAGAGTACCGTATACGGTGGCAGATGACGAGAAGACAAAGGTCTTGATACCAAATTCACCCAACGTCGAGGCAAAGTCGATGAGCCCGCTGACATTGTTTGCATAATACTTCAAAGGGTTTTTGATGCTTTCCTCCACTGCTTTATAAGCAGCAAAGTGGATGACGCCGGAGATTTTGGTCGTTGGTGTACCCCATCGGGACTGAATCTGGTATTGCTCAAGAAGCTTCCGGAGAGCTAAGTTGTCTCGGTAATCGTGGGCATGCAGATGCATTTCGGGCATCTTGGTTCCTTGTTGCTCATGGTACTTCGAAGCTAGGAGCTTGATGCGGTCGAAGACATTCTGGAAGGAGTTGCTAAGGTTGTCGATCACTATTACATTATAGTTTGCCTTGAGTAGCTCCAATGTTGTGTGACTTCCAATGAAGCCGAGGCCCCCGGTAACGAGGATGTACTGATCAATGGGAAAGTTGCGCAGCAACTCTTCAAGGTTGCCATCAAACAAGACGGATGATTGCGTCGCTGGTGTATCGACGCACCCCGGGGAACAAGGCTCCACAGGAGTGCTTGCATCAGACTGTCGTGGACTCTCCATCATTAGATGATATGAAAGGCGAAGTTGCAGTGAAAGGTGAATGAAAGAAAAAAGCAAACAGACAGTACTCGAACAAACAGAACAGCTACCAGAGGAACGAGGGGGTTTTGAGCTTTTGCACCGATGAGGATGAGAGAATCAACGATTGTGTGAGTGATTTCCAGATCAAATACTCAAAGAAAGAAAGGAAACCACAAATCTTATACTTCACTGACTGGAAGGAGCCACACTGCCACTGGTTCGCCGATGTAACCGCCGTATCCAGCTAGGTCGGGCAAAGATATTGTGTTGAAGTATCCTTTTTTTTTTTTTTTCTTTGCTTTTATTTACAACGAACGAAGGGTATAGGAAGCGAATGGATACAGGATAAATAAGAAAAAAAGAAAAGAAAGGAAATTGCCAATAGTTTTCTTTTTTTCCCTTTTCCCTTTCACTTTCTCATTTATTTTCAGAAAAGAAAATAAAGGAAAGAGAAAAAAAGGAAGGCAAAGAAAAAAAAAAGACAAAAAAATAATATCCCAGGACGTCAGGTCAGCCCTTTCGCATGGAAAAAGCAGTCCAGATCTAACTGGTGCAGTGTTTTGGAAACAGAGTTCGCCTCCGATGGGGCAGGAGTGAGCGGCCTGCGAACTTCTAGCGGCACTCCACAAGGTTAGTAGGAAAACACGGGCAGTACTTTTTGGTCAAGGAGGCGCCTTACAAGCCAGGGAGAAAGAAATTGTTCGACATCGACACTTAATGATCCGAGACCTACTGCTGCATGGTCAGAGACCTGCCCCGCTCTATTTTGGGCCCGCGGCATGCATTTTTCTGGTTCACCACAGGCCCACTACTGAAAGCTGAACGCTAGGTTTCGAGGGCTGACTACTTAATTCTTAGTCTTCCAGTGCCTTGTCTGGCATACTTCCGTCAGTGCTCGGAAATCCACTTTCTGTCCCTCTTGTCGCATACTAACGCCCTCGCTTTTAATTGCTTCCCCCAATCTGGCAGCGATGGGTCCAGATAAACACGTGAGCGGTCGGCGCTGCCTCCAGACCCGACGCTCTCGAATCATTTTGGGAGTCTTTGTTTTTATCGCCATTCTCGCAGTCGTTATACCTCCGGCAGTCGTTGTCACCCTACGCAAGAAGAACAGCATGGGCCCCAAAGCTAACATCTTCGTACCGCTCTATGTGTACCCTGCCCCTGGCGCCTGGGATCCGCTGGAGGAAGAGTATGTCTTTTCATTTCTTTTTCTCTAATTTCTAATTCTTGCCTCCACCCCTCCCCCCCAGGCGGATATATTCTTGTCCCTGTCTACGCAAATAAGCCAGGGCTGAAAAAGCCAAATGCATGATGCATGCAAGTGGTAAGCTATGATATTGGGAGGGAAAAGTAACTAAGCGCCGCCACAGGATCTCTTCACACCCCGAGGCCAACTTTACGGTTGTGATCAACCCTGGTAGCGGCCCCGGGCCCGACGCCTTGCCCGATGCTAACTATACCCGGGAGATTCCCAAGCTCGCCTCTTATGACAACGTGCGTCTCTTAGGTTATGTCCCTACAACCTGGGCCAAACGCAACATGTCAGCGGTGCGCCGCGACATTCAAACCTACGCAGAGTGGCCGACCAACAGCTCTAACTCCAAACTCGCGGTTCGGGGTATATTCTTTGACGAAACGCCTCAGCAGTATGATGCCGATGCGTTGTCGTATTTACAAGACCTCACCTCATTCGTGAAGAGCCTTTCTGGTCTCGGTCCAGACAACTTTGTATGTGTGACCCTTCTCTGTTTATTGCTTAATATTTTATTTTTATATTTTTATTTTTTTTACCCCTCATGTAATTTTTATTACCACTTGGTATTCATGGTAACTTACGTGGTTGCATCTTCTTCCGACATCTTAACACTGGTGTACCTCGTTGCCCCGTACTGCTCCCCCCGCCCAGTTGATTTCCCTTATTTACTATATTTTACTTTTCTTGGATAGTCAATATATGGCCATACTCGCTTTAATGGCGCTAGGGTTTTATCACGATTACTTGCTACAACCGCAACAATCTGATTGGACCGGCGTTGGTGCTAATAGTGGCTATTTAGGTTGTCCATAACCCCGGAGCGATTCCAGACTCTCGCTACATGTCTTCTGCTGACTCGACTGTCGTATTCGAGGCAACTTATGACACCTTTAAGGAGCGCAAAGGCACTAAGCAGTTCGAGGTCCTTCCAAACAATAATCGCAGTGCGCTATGCATTGTGATCCACTCGGTGCCAGACAGGGTGGAAGGATCGAAGCTTCGTGATCTCGTCAAGAAGCTTCGAAAGACCGCCGATGAGGTTTTCGTAACCCACCTGAGCACCGATTACTATGCAAACTTTGGGGGCAAGTGGAGCGAGTTCGTCGATTGGATGGCTAAATGATCCCTTATGAACGGCGCTTTTCCTACATACCTAATGCAACATTGCTTTTGGACCAGGGCAACTGGTATTGATGACATTTACGACGGTGCTTTTCTTTTGTCTGGATGGATTGACCAGTCAAGTTACGACCTGTCTATACTGTATACTCCCTCTGAAAATAGGTTATTTTACTTTCGGCCGTTACTATTAAGATGATAGAATTAAGATAGAGTTTACGATTGTCCAGATTCCATTTGCTTCTCTTTAAGTAGCCGATGCTGAGAAATAGAAGAGTACAGGCATACAGAACTTAAAACTCAGGTTCGGTAGGTCGTAATGTACCGGAATTGTATATTTACCGACTTACAAGGGTTATTTTCATTCTGTAGTCGATACGGAGCCTGGTACATGAACGGAGCCTTTGCCAAGACACCAAGAGGCTTCGGTCAGCGTCCGCTTCCGAGTACAGCGGAGGCCCCGTCAGTTCATGTTGGTCATCATCGAACCAGGTTCAGGTCATTCCACCTGTGCTGTGCATGCTAGTCAATGCAACTCGTTTAGTTTATAATTATACACAGATGCGTATTATTCAGTGATGATGATATTACTCTTTATTTTAATCGAAACCACCGTCCATTGCGCATCATGAGGTCGGTCTGTGAAACCAAATGTAACTAGAATTAGAAACAGTACTGTAAGGGTTAGTCCGTGCCTGATGTAGCCGGCTGCAATTGCTAATAAATGTAACACAGTCAGTTTCATGAGCGGCTGTGTGAATCTTGACCAGTGACTGTGGATGGATCTGATTCCTAGTAGGCGTATGGTGTTAGTGATTACTAGTCAGTAGTCCACCGGATTTCCAGTTTGGTCCATAAAGCAAGTGATGACGGGAGTTGACGTGTTCTTCCATCTCTAATTGACTTTGTGATGACACAATAATGAGATGCCTAAGTTCGGAGTCCCCTAATGGAGTAGTCCGTCTTAGTCGAGTCTAGGTGCTGCATTTAGCCTGTACATTTGTCCCACGGTTGCGTCTAAAACATATACAATCGGTCTTGGACGGATGGGCTTGGCCTACGATCATGCTATCCCATGCAATGGATGGACATGAGGAACTTGTCTAATCATGCACAGCCGGTCTGGTTCTTACTAAGACATGCATATTGGTCTAGCACTTGCTTTGTCTGCGGTAAGGGAATAGGGGAAGTATCCTTTTTTTTTCTTAAGCAATTGGATAATTTCCTGGCCACATTTGCTGCCTTAATGAACAATAAAATGGATCTTATGACAGCACATTGGGGATCTATCGCCATAATCACGATAACATCCCCATCCTACGCCATAAGTCAGCGGGATTTACTCGATTGTATGTACATACATGTCAGATTATGACCCGATCGTAGTTTTAATGTTGCATCCCGGAGTAATAAGACGACGACTGATAACTATTGTCCGGAGGGATTGAGCTATGTCATACTGCAATTACCCCAAGTGTTCAAGGATTGACGCTCAGGTACTTGAAATCCGGAGTAATGATATCATGTGCTGGGAGGAGCATGACTTATCTACATGACTTCGGTCTGTTATCTCTTGACCAGGTGTAACTACTCTCTCTAGGTTCCCTCCGTATACAAAACAAACGACATAATTGCGTTCCCTGATGACGAATGGTGTTTAAGCCTCGGTTCAACACACCAGCCTCACTACCTACTCAGAAGGGCAAAATTACAACGAAGCCATCATCAGCCTCTTAGTAATCCTTCTCAATGATAACTCAGCAATCTGATAGGTACCTTGATCTGCCGAGGAAATCCCTAGCGTCACGAACTAGAAAACTGCAGAACCATTCGACAGGGACCAGTTAACCGAGCCGTACAGGAGAGAGAAAAAAGACCTACCTAGACAGCGGTCAAACTCTTACCCACCACACGTGCCATTCATGCCGACCATTCCGACCAACAAGCAAACGAATGCCAAGACACCGGCTTCACAACAAATTTCAAATCAAAACCCTCGCTTCCATGCACGTTGAAAAACTCCTCCCTGATGTTTTCCTTCTTTCTTTTTGGCCCAGATGCTTTTGTTCTAACTTTTCAGCAACTGGAGCCATTTTCCTTGCTCTAGTGCTTTAGATGGAGACCGTTCCTGACCCACCACCCGATGTCCCAAGGTTCTTACCAACACAAAATTCAGGAACTTCCGTCAGGAACCACTTCGAGCCCTTTTTTTGGCTCTGGTCCGCCGAAACTTTATCGGCTTCCGATCTGATCTTGAATTTTCTCATCGCCAGTGGTTGCCACTTTTTGTTCTCTAAGCGCCCGCTTCATCATGCTCTAAGCTAGCTCATGAGCGTAGCAGTTAGCCTACGGAGTGGACTACGAAACAAAGTACTCCAGTAGGTACTAACTACTTTCTTAGTACCTCGACTAGTAAGTAGTCTATGCATTATGCATATCGAATAGCGCCCCAGTCGGGTTCGTCTGGTTGCATTGAATAGTACTTGGGGCGTGACTCGCCCGATCAGGTACTGTGACACTCCCAGGTAGGTGCCTTTTCATTTCCTACTGGACTAGATGTTTCACTGTTGTCCGATTTCTAATTTTGGAAAAAGGATTTACCTTTATCTGCGCTTCCCATATATGTGCAGGAAGGGGAGTTGCAGAATGGTATTTTATCATTGATCAGGTTTTGACTTGTTGTTCGTTGATATTATAATACCCCTACGTATACCTGACAATGAAGCCATTCGTTTCTCAAATTACAGTACGTGGTATACCTAGCGGTACAATCGTCACTTGGTATACAATACCATACATACAAGTACACCCGCTAAAATGTATCTAGTACGTTCAATCTAACCTCTCCAGGGAGTGATCCGCCCTGGCCCATCCGGCTAAGTTAGTCCACTTCTTATAGAAGAGTGGCTAGTGCCTCAATTACAGACACACGCTACCAACTTAAGTCCATAGTTCAAACTAAATCAGCAACAAGAAGAATTCAAAAAACTAGTGCCGAAGAACACACCCAACCCGCATCAAACACACCAACTCTGCCCTAAGTAAAGCTAAAACCACATGAAACCAGACCAGTCCATGGAAATCGCCTAATAATAGGTACGCGGGTTGTGTGTGTGTGTCGAGTGAGTGGGAAAGGAAAAAAAAAAAAAAAAAAAAAAACCACTAAGTTACTAGGACATGAGTAATCTTGGTTTAGGCGATTCGGCTCGAGAGAGCTCTGAAGCAATCTAGTCCCCAGTTCGTGTGGCTGTCCCCAGGTCCAATAAATCCAGGCAATAGTATGACAAATTATACACCTAGTATATATGTATATAATAAATTATTCAACTCCTTTATTGCATTGTTCTGTTGCTACCTGATCCGCTCTGTTTGCCTCTTTGGGGAATCCAGGTCCGCCGGGGGTGGATGATCCGGACCATCCAAACCGAACATGTGGCCTGCGCCTACTCTGCCTTTCCGTGGATATGGTAGGAAACCATGGAATCGGGATGGAAGCTTCTTTACCTGTGAGGTGGCGAAAAACAAAGTAAAAAAAAAAAAGTATCGAGAGTTTTACGCTTAGTGGAGACCCCTATGATCTGGCGAGATCTTGGGTCACATCGATGTAGTATTCTGCTTTCCCGTACTTGGTTTCGTTGGTGTTCCGTTTTCCCTTTTTGGGTTTTTGTTTTCGGTACGGATGGATGCCCATCCCGCGGTTCCGTTTCTTGATTGTTTTTCTTTTAGGTGTTGTTCGGTTTAGTCTAGCCGACCGAGACAAGCACGGCCGGCTAGACGAGATGTATGGTATGGATGTCCACTTTCGAAGATCCGGGTTCGGGCGGCGAGGGAGTAGGGAATCTAGGCTATCTAAACCTGGCCCAGTGTTTTAAGCCGAGGTGTGACCGAGCTAGGTTGTTCCTTGGGGATTGAGGAACGGGGACGCTCCGGTGGTGGATGGATTAGTTGGTGTTTCTGAAAGTCTTTGATAGGATCTGGGGCTTGTGTTTTACGTAGAGTATTGTCGGTATGGTAGACGAGTCTGGAGTGTTCTTTGGGTTTATTTTGGGAAAGACAATGTTGAAGGGTTCAGTAGTGGGGAGTTGCATGACTTGGGATTCTTTGTTTCTTGTTGGTGTGACTTTCATGGTCATTGGGCGTTTTGAGTGTAGGACCTTGATCATTTCTTTGTAACGTCTGGCTTCTACTGAGGGGTATAGTTGCCGTCAAGAGCGGTGTGACTTTTTTGGAAGGTTAATATCCAACATCAGTTAATATATGTTTGGGGGATTCATTGGTTATGTTTGGAGTTGCAACTTGGACTATGAAGTTACTATACCTGATGAAGTAGATCATTACATCACGTGAGATGTTAATATGAGTAGCGTGAATCATTGACATGTAAATTAAAAGGAGTTTCCGCATATAAAGACTAATAAATGAGCCAGATTATATCATATTCAAACGACATAGATGGATGGAATGGGATAATGGAAATTCAAATCTCAAACTCCCGGCGCCCATGCTGATTGAACAGATCACCCAGATGCTAGTCAGCTGTACATGACTAGCAAGTCTGGATCCAGTTATCCAATACCATGTTCTTGATGATGGTGGAAAACTGATTAGAATCCGTGAAGTTGCAAGCAGACTTTTGCTGAGTTGAGGAGACTTTTATTTCGTTGTTCACGTCCTCGCCCTTAGGGTATTCAATGTGGAAGATGGGCTTGTTCTTGGCCGTGAATTGGGCATAGGTGTCGCACTCCTTATACTGCGCACATTGCTCGTTCACACTCCACTGCATGTTGTCGATCACTGCGGGGATGATCGCCCCGGCATTCTTCAATCCAATGGACATATTGCGTGAATGCGCTTCGTTGGCGAGCCACATCATGAAGTTGACCGAATCCTGCTCCTTCATGTCGAGGCCGTTATCGTTGTCGTAGGCATCGACGTTATCCGGATCGACTCCGTCGCAGTCCTTCTCCTTCGCCATATCCAGACGCGAGATCATGATGTTGCGCACGTTCTGGGAGTTAAGGTTGAGCCACTTCTCGTTTGGCCAGCCGTCGAGCGTGTTGCCTTTGTCGGAATCCTTAAACTTGTTCTGGTCGGGCCTGAAATTCTCCCAGCTTCCTGCGGAGAAGTAGCAGATCACTTTGCGGCCCTGGCTGTGCAGGTCGTCGATGATCGACTTGTCATTGAGGAACAGATCAATGTCGTAGATATCGGCGTCCACTGAGGTGTCGTTGAGTTTATACAGAAGCTCGATCTGCCACTTGGTTCCTACGGCCGGCTGCCATTTGGCGGTAGTCACGCCCCCTCCAGAGGTGGGCGGAACCTCACCCTCATCATCCCCCCCTCCTTTCTTCAGACCGACCCCCAAACCGACTCCCAGACCGATAGCAAGGGCGATCACGAGGAAAACAGAGCCGATAATCAGCATTCTCTTCTTGACAGACCAGGTTTTCCAGCCTGTCGCGGCCTGTCCCTTGCCCTTGAGGGCTTCATCGATAGCGCCCACCATGGTGTAGTTAATTCACAAAGAAATAATGATCAATAAAGGAATGACGATGAAAAGAAAATGTTCAATAACGGAAAATCCGAGAAAGAAAGTCACGACCCGCGATTTGATTTACAACAACAGCAGCAGTGAGAAGCGGACGTACGTAGGAACTTATAAAAGACAAGCTGAGATTAAGGTCAGAAGATAAGATAATGAAGCAAATGGGGCGGCGTAGAGATTTGCGCTGCGCAAGGCTTCCGTTAAATGAAGAGGCCGGGGCACAACAAAGAGAAAAAGCTTTCGGCTGTTACACAATACTATGGAGTGGCTTGCCCTGAAATTGCGATGAAGGTGTTCGAGGAATGTGGATGCGAAGAAGCCTGCCCGTTGTTGGAATTAAGGCAAGTAACTGCCTTACGGGCTGCGGCCGGCAGTGGTTGTCCAAACAGTGGACTCTGCCACAGTGGCTGTTGTTTTCGAGGTCACCTGCTGTGCGACTCTGCGTGCTAAAGAATGATGGCTACAAAAAGAGAAGGATAAGAAAATGAGGAGAGGTCAGGGAAATTTGGGAGCCTAGCTAGCGCTGAGACTATTGCAGTTTCGCCTCCGCGATCTTCCATCGCTTTTGTTCCCTTTGAGGCCTTGGGCGCCAATAAGGGTTCTGGGCTCAGGGTCTACAGGCATGTCAGCGGGATCCCTGGCATAGATTTAACCGCCATTTGACCATCCGGTCAACAGGGGAAAAGAAACTTCATTTGACGATGGGTGAGACTTTGCTATTAATTATTACTTGGAGGGTCTAAGCCTTCTGCAGGATATTCATAGAATTAGGCACGATTTTTCATAGTCTGTACAAACGCTTTAAAAAAAGGGCAAAAAATTAACTAAGAAAACCAACTGGAGAGGGAAAAACAAAGAAAAGTCAGCCTGGGGGACTGCTATTGATAGCCTGACTAACCAGGCCCATTAGTCCCTCTTTCATTATGATTACTTTTCTTTGTGCGACCTTCCAATGTTTTGTGAACCACTGATTTTCTTCTTTTTTCCGTCCCGAGTTTCCGTCGGTCTGGTCTGGAACTCTACCAATCACTCCTTTAGCTCCTCAGGTAGGGTCTGAGTAAAACTGATCAATCAATCCACTGTCAATCTACGGACACTAACCCTTAAGACCCGAATCAAATGTGGGTCGTATGTATTGGTACCTCTTCGGTTGGGAATACATCGTCCATACATACCGCTGTATCTTTGCAAATGTCATTACAGACCAACTTGGATCCCCTCAATACTCCTTGCGCATGAGTAGTCAACATTGAAGCTAAAATCCCAATACATCTGATTCAGGATCAGTTAACTGCTGCCACTACTATACGAAGCCGCCCCTCCCCGCCATCTCATATACGGTCTAGCCCGACAAGCGGCGAGCCGCAACAAAGCAACAGCCTTAGTCGCGCGAAAGATGGGATTGAAGGTGCGAGCTCGGATTTAACAACAACAACCTTAGCTTCTCCATCTACCGAAATGAAGGGCATCCTATTCTTTGTTTCCCCACTACCACGTTTCAGTGGCGTGGAGGAAACGGCTATCAATACGCGCTATCCCGAACTGCCAAGCTTGTTCAAGTTTCCCAACACGGTGATGGCCGATGCTTCTCCTCGACCACCCGACTGGAACTACCTCGTTATTACCCGAGATTCTTTGCTTGCGCGCTGACAGCGGGCTGCCACGAGAGGTCAATTGGGTGATTATGAAGCAAGTAAGCAAGTAAGGCTCTGTTCTCTTCCAATCGGCCGGGGGATAGGCGAGCATTTCTTTGCCCCTCTGGACCAGTCATATTCCGCCAACGTAGTAACTATGGACCCTGGCAGTTGGCTGAAGCTTGTCTAGCAGCAGGGGTTGGGTTACTACCGTAAATGTCGGCATCATTGGGAACACTATGTTCGAATATAGCATATACATATGTACATCAATCGGGCAGTCGGAGAAAATAGCCCAGGGAAAAAAAAAAAAAAAAAAAAAAAAAAAAAAAAAAAAAAAAAAAAAAAAAAAAAAAAAAAAAAAAAAAAAAAAAAAAAAAAAAAAAAAAAAGAAAAAGAAGGAGAAAAGCCAAGATCCACGACGGCCTTCCCGACTTTCCCCCTTTAATACCGTTCTCGCCTCTGTACGACCTCACCGCACCATGATCATGTCATGTTATAGTTCATAGTTGGTTTCTAGTAGATTCAGTCTCGAGAGGAATACGAGGAAGAGCCAGGGAGAGCGAGCGAATTGCCTGACCACTCGTCAGATTATTTGTTATCCATTGCAGTAATTAGATTAGTTTTATTTCTCCGGTCATGTCGGATGCACGACTGACACATTGACATCGAACATAATATACGGAAATGCACAGATATGGAGTTCGCTGTGCTGTACTACGCCCCGGCAGACAGGGGTCTCGGGAATTAACCCTTCTTCTGTGCAACAACTACATATGTCATGTCATATTTATATGATCTCAATATGACGTGGCCAAAGTTAAAGGGCGATAGAGTATTCCATATATTATCAATCATTTGGTCCTGGTTTCGTTTATTAAGTTAGGGTTTTTGACGGATGTGGAGGAAGAATGAAGGGGAACTTTTGATACCAGTCAAGTGTCAGGTCAGGCCACATCCTATATAACTTAGTGGGAGTTGTCCAATCAGCGTCCCTCATCGAATCGACAGTTAATCTAATCCAATCATGGGGACCAATGGTAGAACTGTCACTTTCGATTTAGCCCCCAACTCACTAAAATTAGGTCGAAGTGCTAAAAATCCTAAGATAACAGGGATCAAAACAAGAAAAAGTAATGATGGCACAGTCAAATCAAAAGTCCTGCCAAGTCCGCCATGTCTCACCTTTTTTGTTCGGATTATAGGTGCGAGATCCCGCTCTCAGACGGGTGAAAGGCAGGAGAGAAAGAAAGGGAGAAAGGAGGAGGGGAGACTGTTGCCTCATTTTGGGGGTTCTAGGCCGGGATGTTGTGGCGAAATAGATTAATTGGGAAGCGTGTGTTGTTGTTGTTTTATTTTGGGAAGCGTGGGATGAGTTGGACTTGCAGAAGGGGATGCTTTGGTTGGGGAAGTCTCACCTGGAGAAGATGGAATCAAGGGGATTTTTTGCGTCTGGGGAAATTGGTGTCTGAACTGTTGGGTGTTTGATTGGATCCTGTTGATAGTATTGTTTGATAAGGATTTACATGTTTGTTGCTTCGTTTTTCGAGGCCATTGTTGTGGTGATTGGATTTGCTTTTTTGACGGGATTTGCTACAATTTACAAGGTTTCGAGCATGCTAGGGGGGCCTTGTGGTATATGTGTGTGTATGTACCATGTTTGTTTATCTCCTCCTACTCACTATCGCTAAAACTATACCCATTACAAACATTAGAAATTATGGTTCAGGAGTCCCAAAAGTCCATCCATAATTACTCCAAATCCGCGTAGTTAACCCATTTACAAAGGGATAGGAGTAGAGAGAGTGAAGCTGACGGGAGATCCCGAGAGCTGCACCCAGACGGTCAGTGGGTCACTGCCGTACTGTTCGGTGGTGAAGCCCTTGGTGTCCGTGACAGCGACAGGGAAGCTGACAGGGATGGTGGCATTGCAGGTGTTGCCGTTGGCGGTCAGTGTCACGCCAGTGATCTGCCGGTTTGCGATCACCCACTGCAGGTGGTAGTTGCATTGATCGCGGTTATAACGAGCGAGGAAGTTTGCAGACATCTGCGGTTGATTGGTTAGTATTGCGGGGTTTTTGGGATCATCAAGTGGTTGGGTTTTTTTTTTGGCGGGAAACCGATCCATGACTTACCTCCTGGTGTGTGATGGTGACAATGGGCCAGTCAACCAGACGCACGAATTCCTGCACCTGGGTTTCCACCCAAGCCTGGAAGATCGAGTATTGGCCAGTCTCGCCGTTGATCGTAATAGAGTCAACGTCAGCGTTGCGAAGATTGGCTTGATGGAACATGTAACCATCACGGTGGAGACCGAAAAGATGGCGCATGGTGTCTGCTTTCTCCGTCTGGAGCAGGGCGTTAAAGTCGCCGCTGCCGGCCGAAGTGTCAATCCATTCCTGGACGGTGCAGGCGGGGGTGTCGCAGTTGTAGTAAATGCGAGTGGCCCAGCGAGGGTTCACCTGCATGCCGTCGAATCCATCCGAGGCATAGTTGGTGAAGTAAGGCCACATACCGTTCTGCTGGTTAAGGAGCGGTGAGCGGGTGTTATCACCGACGCAGTTGGTGATGCCGTTCTCATACCAGGCACGCAGGGCATCGCCATTGTGCAAACCAGTGATGGCCGGAGGGATGATACCGTTGGAAGTGAAATGCTTGGCCTCGTAGAAACCACTCTGCTTCAACCAGGCTTGGTTGTAGGAAATCTCCTTTTTCACGTCCGAGTACGTGGCGTTGTTTTGCTCCTCGTGAGTGAAGGTGTGAGAGATGTGGCCGTACTTGTCGCGGTTCTCGGCGGTGGTCCACCAGACGAAAAGGTCGTCCAACTTAGTGCAGTCAGGCGTCCAGTTGTAACCGGTTGCGGTGGAAGGCCAAAGATCAGTGCCAGTACCCAGAGGCTTCTTATACTCCATAGGAGTATCAGGGGGCGAATCATACTCAATACCGCCTCCGTTGCAGACATCGCCGTCAACTCCGGCAGAGGCCTCAATGTTGCCGTTTCCATTGTGTCCAACCTCAACGAAGTAGGTGCTACCAGCGTTCATCTTCGCATTGATGGCCGGAAGCCAGTTGGAGATACCATTCATATCGGCAACGGTAATACGGAAGGTAGTTCCGTTGGGTTTGTAGATATCTGTCTCCAGGAACATGTCATCAATCTGGGTATTCAGGTTCACGCGGCGATGGCCAGCGTAGAGACCGCGAGTGAGCCAGTTGATCCATGCGTGCTGCAAGTAGTTGGAGGTTGCACTCCAGGTCGTGTCGAAGGACAAGAAGAAAGCCATCTGCTGCCTGCCATTGAAGTTGTTGATGACCGCAGCGGTGGTTTCACTACCAACGACTGAGTTGGCGGCGAAGCGAGCAATTTCCTTTGTTGTAGCAGTATCACTGATTGATGCCGGGTAATGCCAGAGGCCAGAGGTGCTGACACCCGCGCCAGTCTTCAGGCCAGCCGTGGGGAAATCACTCACGTCCGAAAAGGAAACAAGCTGCTCCACACCGGTGTCACAGCATCCTCCACCGACGGCAGAGGCACCGTAGTTGGGTCCAGGGTACACATCGTACTGCACCATGCGGACACCATACTCGAGCTGATAGGCGTACAACTGATTCCACTGGTCGGTAGTGAGAGCACTCTGGAAGCCTGTCGTGTTACCATAATCGTAGCTCACTCCACTTGCAACGACGATACCTCCAAAGTTTCCTCCGGAGGTGCCGTTTAGCTCTGGCAGAGTAACGCCAGTCTGCGGAACGACCAAAGTGGTAAAGGGAATGCCATAGCCATTGAGGCCGGAGGTGGCCACATTAGCAGCAGCGGTGTCCTTCGCAATCACCAGGATATTACCCGCGATATTTCCGGAGGTAATAGCCGTAGCGGAGGGTGTTGCGGAAGGAATAATGCTCGAGGAAGAAGCAATCACAGACATCGTGGAAGATGCACTCACAGCAGGAGTGCTGGAAGCAGAAGAAACGAATGTGCTAGTAAACGAAGGTAAAGATGTGGGAGTAGTAGTGGAAGGAAAGGTAACGAAAGACGAAGACCCTGTGACTATGGAGGAAGAGGTAAACGACAGTGCCGACGAAGTAGTGTCGGGAGAGCTGCTCGTGACTCCAGAAGTTTGTGATGGAGGCACAGGAGCGATGACACTTGGGACGCCTTGAGGCCAAACACCTGGGGGAGTGTCGCAAGTTATAAGTCCGAAGTAACAACCAGCTCTGAGCAGCCACGGGAGAACCATTGGAATCTGGTCCAGGCTCCAAAAGGTACCTCAAAAGGAGTGGAGGGAGTCAAACAAGATGCAGAAGACTGAGGGCGAATGATAACGAATGACAGTGTGGACCTGTGTTGGGCCCAATCCACGAGAATGTCTGCTGATCGACAATCCTGTAGATGCGGGCGCAATCACATTTTATACATCGATTTTATCATGGCAGTTGGGGCTCCATAACCTATCGTCCAACGCTGGCAATCGTAGAAAAGCTCTCTGGAACCAATGTTCACCCGATGTGCTCCACTATAGGGCCATCTTTTTACGGAAATCTGTCGGCTACGGAGTTTTATTTTTATTTTTATTTTGATTTGGTTCTTTTTTTTTGGCTTAGATTTCTTCAAGCCCTAACAGGCAAGGATTGCCGAGAAATGATTCAGTATATGCCAAGATGAACCGGTTGTAGACTAACCAGTCTTACAGGGGCGATATAGCCATAGCTGATGGCTTGCATGGGTGGAAATTGCATTAACACCAATTGAGTCAGTGTAGTCAGAAAAATCCATAACTCCCCAGTTATCATCGTGGATGACCCCTGCACTAGGCAAATGGTCAACCAGGGGAAAGGAGAGACAAGCCCCTCAGCAATAGTTTGCAAAACAATTCTGTGGTGACGCAAAACAGTGTGGGCTGAGGATAGTAGTCAATACCTATTGCCAAGACTGAGCTCTTGTTCGAATTTGTCAAGGGTCTCCGTGTCCTAAATTGGAGCCTCAGACTCTTCCAAGAGGCGATGAGATGGATGAAAGGGGCGAGCTGTGGGGTATTCTTCTTCTGGAGGAAACGAGAGGAGCGAGCAAAGGACGGACGGATCAATGGATCAAAACAGACGGAGAAACCTTCTCGGCTTCATGCAGGCTGACTCGTATTATTCAAACAATTATTTTGTATTGTTGCCCGATAGCGAGAGAATCGGCTTGTGTTATTCTAGTCTGGTTTGCTAACCTCCAAAAGAGGGCTACAAAATACAATGTTAGTGCGATACCAGAGTACCATCTGTAAATACCTGCAATACATGTTCCGTTGAAATACAGAGTACCAGCTTTTGAGTATCATGCTCCCTGGTAAGTTTGCAAAACTTAGCTCGTACAATACGCTTACCCCGTTTGGTCACTTGCATCTTTCCGCCCATCTCACCCGCTTGATTTGTTTCTTTCTTCCATTTGTTTGATATTTCATCCATTAAATATTTATTTATTTATTTACTTTTTAATTTTTTTTTAGTACGTTATTCTAAGACACACAACAACTCCTTGACCCAGACAGTACTTCAATCCACTATGCTAAAACAGCCAATGATTATGAAGTCTCCCTTGGTCATCGAACCCAATAATTGTGTTACCCAATGGTCAATGACTTGGGAAAAACTCTTCGCTTCGGTCCCAATGGAGTTGGAGGCAAATTTTCCGCTGTCCTGCATTACACACCGTCTCTGGCCTTCACTGACCCTCAGCGAGTGTTACGGTTCCATTTGCTTTCTTCTTCGGTGCTGGCCAAATGGTTTACAATTTCTCCATCAACCAACGGGCAAATGACCAAACTTTACTTGGCTGGCTGCCACGCTACTTTGTGATGGACTTTTGCTCCCCCACAGCTCATGGCATCTGCCCGAGATTTGACCTGATGATACTAGTCCTATAATGGATCCTGGGTATTAACCTTCTTAATCTTGACACCCTAACCCGTTTTATTGTCGGACTAGTGCTGGCTCGCTATTTTTGTCCGCTCTTGAGACCTGCACTATCAAAAGGCGCCACACCTACAGCAGTTGGGGTGGTTCCATAATTAGAGAGGAAAATTCCAGCTACGAGGAAACTAGTCGTATCGCCATCTGCAGACTAAGCAAGGCTAAGTAAGATACTTTCTTTCTTAGAGGTACTACATGCGAAAAGTGCAGAGGCTGATGGATGAATGCATGGCTGGGTGACATCTTTTCTTTCACTCAAGACTCAAGCTTGCTGTATCTTTTTTCTTTCTTTCTTTTTTTATCCTTTTCTTTCTGACCATCGCTTTGGAATCTTTGTTTCCTCTATTTTCATTCGTTCATATTCACTTTAACGGTCTAAGATCTCCTCCGACATTCACCCCGTAAAGCGGCACGACGTTGTTGTCATGAGCACTTAGGACACTGACGGTGTCTCTTTTAGCGACGTACGCCCTGAAGGGCATAATCCTCCAACCTCTCTACTTTCGTTTTTCATCTAGTCTCTCATTTTGATGGTCTTACTTCCGGGTTTGGCCTTCAATATCTAATCAAGATGGCCGAAATTCTTCCTGTCTCACCCCTCGGGTGGGATAAGATGAAAGATCATTGGTGGCAATTTGTAAGTGGTTCTCACATATTGAATTTATTAATTGCTTCACATCATACTGACAGTTGACATGACAGGTCTTCATCGCCATTCTAATAGCTTGTGTTGCTACAGGATGTTTGTATCTTCTGTATTCTGGAACTAAAAAGCTTCGCAAGTATTTGCAGGTAGGACTTTCTTTGATTGCTTATATGTATCTGTCTGGTTACTTACCTCGGCCGAACTCTAGACCAGGCAACGTTCAGAGAAAGTGTCGCCCAATGTGTCTCAACGCTTGGCTAATCTCTCAAACAAATTGCTTAATCTGCCCAATATCCAAAGGTGCAAGCCGTCATCTTTTGGTGTCTATCTCGGGTCATTCGCTTCCCCACCAGACGGAGTTCAGCTTCAACTCCTGAACCAGTGGGACCTGTTGATTGTTGATCCTTTTCAGTCAGGCACAGCCCAAGCGGTTCGACATGCTGAGAATAAGCAGCTATTGGGAAGAATCGACCTGGACCGTATCCTCTCGAAAGAAGACTCGATGATGGTAAAGATCGAGAAGATCGATAACCTCCTCACAGGGACATTCGATGGTGCTAACTTCAGCGGAATTGTGTTTGTGAATTGGGAGGATAAATTCCCCAGCACCGTTTTGACTAAGCTTTTCGAGGTGATTGATGAGTTGGGTTTGGCAGTTTACTTGGAGACAGCACCGCCAGATTTCCTTAAGGATCGCAATTCCTTGCAGAGCCCTGCCATCTCTGGGATTGTTATTCAGAATGCCAGTATCCTGCCAGATGGCAAGAAGCGTGATTATTTCGAAATTGTGAAGATGCAACCCACCATCAAAGCGTTTGTCTCCGAAGCTTGCGTCAGAGATTTCGTGGTGATGGCATGGGAGACGGTTGACGACAACGCCCAGCTCTCGAATGCTGTTGTTCAAAGGTCTCTTCAATGGTGTAACTTTTACAGTGCAATTCCGTGGATTGGACGGAAGTCCGCTCTAACAAATGCTGCCATTAACGTCCAGATCCCGGAGCCTCTTTCCTCATTTGGATGGCTGAAAGATGCCGAAATTATGAGGGCCCACGATCGCTGGCGCTCTAATCTTCATATCAAACATGGCGCATCTGACATGGATGCTTGGAATACCTTGTTGCCCTTTTTCCCCGCCCTTGAAGAGCTACTTAGCTCGGCTGAATATGGTCAGGGTGATAGCAACGATCTAACAGTCAAGCTCCGCGATCCGCCCGAGTGGGTAGCGCAAGTCAAGTCCTTAGGAAGTCCACTATCCATATCGATGGCAGGCATTGAATACAACTCGTTTGGTTGCTTCCCGCTTGGATCGGAAGCGTCAGCAGTCGCCTTTGCTGAAGTCCTTCAGTCTCAACAGCGCCTGAAATCGCTTGGGCTGCTTCACCCGGTTCCTGCTTCCAAGGTTCAAAGCATCGGTGTGCTCCTCAAGAAGTTTCACGAATCCTACGTGCTTCCCAACTCAACCAGCTCTGATCCCTATGTCATCCCCAACGCGACCTCGGATCAACTGGCGGCCTCGATCAAGGAACTGTCTAACATGGCATCTAATGGTACCTTACAGGTCAACCTCGGTTTGGACTCTGGGCTTCGCAAAAGTGCCGACGTACGCTTTTGGGCGGTTTACCAGATGGATTCGGATGGTCTCGAAGTTTTTGCCTCAAAGAATGCACAAGGTCTGGCAGGAACGGTTCTGCATACATTTTTATCTGCAAAAGGTTACCCTCGTCATGTTTGTTTCGAGGCAGAAGCCGCTCTGGCCAAATGGTCACAGGACTTCATCAATGATGCTGCACTTCCTCGCCGACTCGTCCAAGATATCGATATGCTAAGCCCAGAAGAGCGACTGCTTTTGCTTCAGCACCTCTCCTTGACCGACACATACAGTGAGCTCTCAGACACCATCTGTGCGTATATTCGGCGGCAGCTCATCGATGCACCTTCGCTCGCTCAGCTCAAGGAGCTTAACACAGTCTCGTACCTTGACGGATCTGCCTCACCTGAAGTTTTGGTCAACACTCGTGTGAAGTGGTACCGTGAGCACGGATGCCAACATCCGTCTACCTCCAAATGCCTCGCATTATTTCATCAGACGGATGCCGCTTTGACACAGATCTTGAGGGAACACCGCGAAGAAGACCTCGCTTTGGTATCTAAAGGCTTGTGTCAGCTGCTTCAAAACCATCATATTGACGCGTATACTGATATGATGGCATTGGCACTGTTCTGTGCTGCAAGGAAAGGAGCAATTGATGAAATTTACACTGAGGTGACTGATCGTAACCCGTTGTTCAACAATCAATCGGACCAAGCGGCTGCTTTCGCAGAATCGTTTGCTCTTGGATCACGTTGTGAGGCATATTTCGACGTCCAGCCTAGCGCTTTTGGAAAATTGCTCTCAGATCGTTTCAGAAGAGAATACAACGATGAGAAACTCCCCAATTGGATAAATGGCGCGCCTGAGATGGCCACATCATATGCCGGTGCTCAAATTGATGTCAATCCAGATCATAAGGTGAAGCCAATGCCGGGCTACCAGCGGTTTACGTTCCTTGGTGTTTTCGCATTTCCAGCCTTGATTGACATCATCTTGCTTACAATCACCGGCCGTGGTCTCTACCTCTCAGCCTTCATGACCCACGACGAACTACAGAGCGCCACCATAGCTTTGATGATCTCTCTGCTTCTCTCTGGTGCTATTGGTACGATGATTGCTTGTGGAGGACCCTACTATCTCATCTCGATGGCTTTTGCAGCGTCAAATATGTTCGTCCTTATCCGACTACTTGCTGGCTTCGCGTTCACTATTGCAACTGGCTTGATTGGGTTCGTTGTTATCGCTGGTGTGAAAAGCCCACAGGCCGGTATTATCTTCTATCTTTACCTCGTCGCTTTGACAATTTACTTGACAAGCTTCGCTACCCTCGCCAGCTTTAGCTACCCCGGAACCAGCTTTCTGTCTGGACGCAAAGTGATTTTCACCTGCATTCCCATTCTTTTCGTCTCGCCTATCATCACTACATGGAGCGGACATGACTCGGCTATCTATATTGCTGTGTTATATGTGTTCATCGGATGTTTGCTACTCGGCTTACGATCTGTTGCTTCAAAATGGGTGACCTGGTATCAGAACATAAGGAGGACGGACGACACGGAAATCCGAAAATGGTATATCGCCACGTACGGTAACAACGATGAGAAGGTGTTTGGAAATCTGAGTGATCCGGCGGTTTTGAAATTGTCAAGAGATGCGCTTCTTAAAGATGTTTTAGCAGAAAACTCGCGAAGCTTCTTCTCCAAGTCCACAACTGATACGTTAGTCCGTGAGCTTGCCAGAGATTGGGACTCGACAAATTTCCTTCTCGACTGGTACTGTCGGTATGCAGATGTGCCCAGGCCAATCCCGTTCAGCTCTTCTTGGAACATTCAGACCAAGGTCGGGCTAGACGTTCTTCGTAACTCCCAGAAAGGAATCCGCTTGCATAATGCTTTTATTCATTGGCGACAGTCAAGCAAAGAGATAGGCTGTGGAATCCTGTACTTCATCATCGCCCTCCTGGATAAATGGGTTGAGTTATTGAGTGGTGGACAATCTGTTGGTCTCTTAACCTCCCCTCAAGCTTCAGACGCCAATCGGATGGCAGTCGGTTTCGGGTTGGCGTATTATCTTATCGGCGCTGTCCTTATTGATACTAAAGCCCAGGAGCTCCATGATCTTGTCGGCAGACATTCAGCTGTGGCCGTGGGCACCTCCAAAGATATACGCCCCTCTCAGAAACGGGACGTGAGATTCAAGAGACAGATTTACTGCAAGACTTTTTTCAAGTTCCTAATGTGGCTTGTATGGAGTTTGGCCATCGCAACGGCTCTAATCTGGACTTTCCAGGCACCGGTACAAGCGATGATCATGTTTGTCGCCTATGTATTGTCTTATACCGGCTTGCTCTGGTACCAATTTACGAAGATCTTTACCGGTCCCCACGCCCTCATACCATTGATGGCCGGTGTAGTCGTTGGATTGCCCATTGGTATCGCCCTCAAGGTACATTTTGGCAACGACTTTTTGTATTCACAGGTTATTGGATTAGGCGCTGCTACATGGACGGTCGCTATCCTCTCCCTTTTCACCGCCAAGATGGGCATGCCTAAGAAGGTTGATTCGCCCGTGGAGCTTGGAAAGACATTCCACGCATATACCGCTCCATGGGCGGATCCTGAATGGTCTCAACAAGAGCTACAGACATTCTTTGAAGGATTATCCCTTGCCCCTCCTGACTCTCGGTTGAAACTCGAGCCTGATGCCCATCCTGGGGTTGAAATTAAAGATATTCTACTTTCGCGGAGGATAGAGCCGAGGATAGAAGAGGCCTTCCCGGAATCGAAGAAGCTGATCAGCATGGCCCTAGGTGCATGGGAAACAGGCGAAATATCCCTTGAACTTGTGCCATTAGGTTCTCTTGGCCCCAACATCCAAGCCTTGAGCTGTAGCACGGCAGGCCATCTGCAAATTGCTATTTGCGTTGGACGAGGACTGGATGAACGGATTGATGTCAGCGCTAATTGCCAGGTTATCGCCGAAACTCTACTTCACGCAGTCGCTGAATCGATGATGCGAATGCCACACGAGTATGCGGTGCTTTCTGAATCGCTTGTCACAGCAGGTGTGACAGAAACCACTGCTCGACAACTTCGAGATGAAACCGACACTCCACTCGTTGTGCGCTGGGCAAAAAAGGAACTTCTGCGACAACTGTGTCTTGGATTTGAGTGTGACTCCCATTGGGAGAAGCTACCCCCTAATATCAGGAACATGTTGTTGGATCGTTGTCTTGGTAGGCCGTGTCGGTTATCTGATGCTAGCCGGGATTGGCTCCAAGACAGTCTATGTCGGTTTGACACGGACGATCTGAATGTACACGTTGCCCGCTGCAACCTGGGAGCTGCCACTGCTGTTAGTATCCTCGACTATGCAAACTATGGAACTGGCGAAGCAGGAGTTATTAAAGATCCGGAGATCCCCATATATATCCCATCCATTCCGAAACAGCTTCCTATGGCCATGTCTTTCGTCCAGAAAAGCTTGAGCTATGTCTATCACTCTATTGGCTCTGGAGTTAAATTCTTCATCGCTGCTTTGCTTGCAGATCCCGATTTCCAAAGGGAGTTTGATCATGTTATGAGTGAACGTCATAAGTTGATTCGGGTACCGCTCGTCTTTTTGTTGAACATGGTCTGGCTGTACGCCAAAATGGTGCAAGACTTAGGCCTGTCATTTTTCCTATTCCATGGCCGGTCTAATGTGAAACGACTTTGGAATGAAACCAAAGGTATTACCGTCAGCATCAAGAAGAGCCGCTATATTGTTCAAAGTTTGGAAGGGACTTCCACTGCTTTCAGACACAATGAGCCTGATGGCGGCTTCAAGGTCTACTACTATTCTGGAGAGCACAAGACAGAGCCGGAGGGCACGAAACTTCTCAAATACGTCAGTACATATTCAAAGGATATGCTTCTACTCATTCGGCAAGAGTTCAAGGATGGCAAGGTGCTGAACGAGTATCACTACGACTACCGTGCTCCGACAAAGAAGAATTTCACTCTTTCCAAGGCATCGGCAGCCAGGGTCCCCATGGGCCGGCGTTGTGTCCGCGGGCAAAACAACTTGCAAAGTGTCCAGTATAATCGCAAAGGCCTCATCGAAGCGGGCTCTTACATGCGGGACGGGAATCTCATTCGCTTCAAATACCATTATCGCAAGAACCCTCGTTTTGGGGATGAGCTATTGCGTGCTGAGTTTTCGTTGACGCACATCACTTGCACAGTTTCCTGGTGTGCACCTCCTCTTCGTCATCCAGAAAAGGCCGAGCGGTGGATTCCTCACTCTAAAGTCACTGAAGCGACATTTGTTCAGGGAGCTGACGTCTACGAGGCTCGTTGGCTGTATGATCACAAGTTCCATCCCACAATTTTCACGACGCTCAATGGACAGAAGGTGCAGACACCTCCAATGATCGAACACGATTTCCTAGGAGTCCTCGCCAAGCCAAAACTTACAAGCTTTGTGAATGATAATCCCCTGTTATATTGCGACAGTCTTAGCTCAAATGTTGTTACCCGTTTTCTAGGGCTGACAACTAAGCGCTTCCCTGTGTCTACTTCTCGTGCCCGATCACTGCTATGGAAGGCCTGGAAAGACCGCGTGGACTTCGATGCAATTATGGTCCGTTGGATGGATGAGCGACTCCTGCGAAGAGATAAGACACTGGCGCCTTACTGGCGCGCTCGTAATCGTGGTGATCTTGCTGCGGCAAAGAAGTACCTGGAGCTTCGCGCGGATTCTGTCACTGCCAGTGCTGATTTGGACGACAACATCTCCAGTTGGACCCCTCTTGCGGTGAAAATCAGTGATCTTTTCAACTTCGGACCCGGAGGCGATGCAGTGGTCCACACCAGGTCTAAGGATTTTGGCTCCGATACTGAGAAATCGTTGCATGTCATGGCCGCTGATACTGGTACTTGGCCGAACGAAGGAGGTGGTGTATCTGCCTGCCGGCGTGATATGATCAACTCGCTAAGGACAATCAAGTGGCACATGATTTGCGAAGCCGCAAATGATTTTGGTATCCCGAAGCACCAAACGGAACAAAATATCCTGTCACTGAAAGTGGTTCCCCTTTGGGGCTTGGACTTCCTCAACCCGACACATGGTCTTTTTCGGAACAAGCTTGACTCGGAAGTAGAGAATGTCACCTCTGCCGGTGACATGGATATTAAGCTCAACTTCATCCCAATCCTGACTGCTTTAGTGAAGGGAGCCCGTGCAATCCACCTTTCGAAGGCTGATATCCACCAGGCAACTCGAGCTTTGGTCAATTTGAACACATACTTCCAGGACTCGCGGCATTGGACCCAAATTTGGAACAGCGATATTGTTAAAGAGAGCTGGAGAGACTTGTGGCTTACTCAAGAGATGCCCAATACCGTTCCATCATCTGAGTGGTTCCGCACCGAGCTTCCAACTCTAACGTCGCTTGACACGGCTCTGGAGCTCTGGTATCGCTACCTCTTTATTTTCTCAATTCCAATCCCTGAAAAGATACCTAGTGTCTTCCAGGCATCGCATCACAGTGTCAGCGCGTCTTATGGAGTTGTGTGCAAGATGAAGAAAAACTGCACCTTGCAGATCTGGGATCACGCCATTAGCTGGCGTGAGACGAATCTCTGTCTGTCGTCAGCCCTTTGCAAACTTTCCCCGTTCGTTCGAAACACTCTTCTGGGATTGATGCGGATCACATCTGCCCTTACATTGCACCATGCTGATATTATCCTTCCTTGCGCGGATTTCTTCAACCCGGGCTGGGAAGTTGAAATCGGTACTTGCCAAGGAACTATTCAACATCGCAACGTTTTCCGCAGGAAGGTTGACCCCGTTGTCAATGGTATCACTGACATGCAAAAGTTCGCCCCTGTGAAGGAGATCAAGTCTGAGCGCCCTACAGTTACTATGTTGTCGCATGTGTGGTATGCCAAGGATATCAAAACAGCACTTCTTGCCGCCGACATCATCATCAACCAGTGGAAGTTCGATGATTATCATCTGGACATCTATGGAGCTATCGACAAGGCACCAACATACTCCACTGAATGCCAAGAAATCATCGCATCCAAGGGTCTCCGAGGCAGGGTCACTCTCCGTGGTACCGCAGACCCCATGAAAGTACTGGAAAATACCTGGCTTTTCCTCAACTCCTCACTATCTGAAGGTCTGCCCTTGGCACTGGGAGAAGCTGCTCTGACTGGTGCTCCCGTGGTCTGTACTGATGTTGGTGCATCTCTTCGTGTTCTGAGTGACCCCGACGACTTCTCTCGTTACAGTGCCGTCGTCGCACCGAACGATGCCCACGCCCTCGCGAAAGCGCAGATCACCATGCTTGGCCTTCTCGGGGAATGGAGCAAGTATACCGACGACACAGAGCCCGCACCTGTGCTCACCTCCTCTCCAACACCAGAGGAAGTTGCCAAGATTACTCGCCGCATGTACGAGAAGAGTGATTACCGTCGCAAACTCGGTATGAAGACCCGCGATATCGTCCAGAAATCATTCAGCGGTGACCGGTACCTCCGCGAGCACGAGCAGATGCTCTGGATCGGCAAGTCGGCCAAGATCATGGCCAACAGAGCCGGTGGAGCCCTCACCGAGCCTACGGACATTGCAACAGCTATGCGCCAGACTCTACCAATCGAAGAAGAAGTCATCACCATTCCTCGCAGCGCTGTGCACTCATGGCGTTCGTCTGCTGCATCCGGCATGTCAACTGTCTACAGCGGTGTTTCCAATTTCCCCATGCTTAACGGCTACCACCGGCCGTCGTCGATTCGCTCGGGTATCAGCAATACCTCAACGGATACAGAGTCCTTTCTCCCTCTCCCCAGCAGCTCCTCCCTCCCTGTCTTCGCTCCTCGTCAGACTTTGCCTTATCCCAACTCCCCAGATGGTCGCCTCTCACCTTCTGGTCGCCTTTCGCCGCTACCAAACCCTAGCCGCATGAGTGGCCGTCGCTCTACATCGACTGCTGGCCGCGAGCAGCTACGTGGTCTCGGACGCGAAGAATTGAACCCGTACCGTAATTCAGACGTCAGTACCATCATGAGAGACGATTTCCTTCAGTCGAGCATTTACAGGGGTATTGAGGGCAACAACAGCAACAGCAACATGATCTAAAATTGTTTTTGGTTTTTCTTCCCCTACATTTTTTGGTTTTAAATTTCCCTTTCTTTTTGCATATCATATGAACCGTGATTTATTTGGGTTATATCCCCCACCCCCCCGCCTGACAGTAATCGTTAATCGCTAATCTGTCATTGTTTATACCCATCATATACCCTGATATGGTGAAGTGCTCGTTGTAAATACTTGCATCTACTTGCCTTTTTTGCATCACCCATATCATTATCACTCCTTGCATATACTCTCACTCATTATTTTCACTTTGATCTACTTTGGTGGTATTATGTGGTTTCACGTATCCATCCAAATTGCAAATAATACCGTATAGACGATTGCATATTACAAGCGGAGAAATTCATTGATGTTGACATATGAAAGATATTTCGGATTTTCATGATCACTTGCGTTGCAGATGTGTAGTTCGAGATTACCTTTGCGTAGTTGATTAAGTCAAGCATTCGATATGTGTACATATTACTGCACATTTTGTCTTTCAAACACCCATCTGAGCGGTATATACAATCGCGCCAAAAAGTAAGTAAATAAACTAATGCATGAAGGTCGGCAAAGATCGTTTGAATCTATTCCAAATTGATTCTTCGGGTACTGGGTTCGAGATCTGGTGCCACTCTCCGTTGAATGCGTTGACAAGCCAGTTCGATAGACCTGTTGAATTCTTCTTGTTAGCTTACTCTCCGCGGGCCCGGGTTTGAATTCTTGAAAAGCAAAGGTAAAGAGCCAGGGTCAAAGTGCAAAAGAGCTGGAAATGGAAAAGAAAATGAAACTCCAAGACGTACGTTCGTATACCATAGTATGTGCGTTATGAAAGAAAATGGAGTGGTCGGAGTCAGGATACAAGTGCATGTCATAGTTCTGTACATTAGACAAGTCCAGCTGGTCTATGAAAGTTAGGGTGTTTTGGATGTGAACGTTGTCGTCTGAGGCGCCGTGCATAATCAAGAAGCGCACTGTCTCCGAGAGTGCAGCCATGTCAGTGATGGTCGAGTTATCGTAGCCAGAGGGATTGTGCTGTGGTGTATGCATGTAACGCTCTGTGTAAATCGAGTCTGGGAGGTATCAATGTCAGTTGATTGCTTGTGTAGGACGTATTTGAGTTGTACTACGGGGGCTCACCATAAAACCTCCAGTCCGTGACAGGGGCAACGGCCATGCCGTATTGGAACGTTTCCCCTGCGTCTTGCTCGAGAACCTTTAGAGTCATGAATCCACCGTAACTCCAGCCCCAGATAGCCAGCCGTGTCTCGTCAACATAGGACTTTGCAGCCCATATTTTCGCGGTGGTGATCTGATCGTGGGCTTCGTAGTGTCCTATATTACCGCGGATCGCACATCTGGTTTTCCGTCCACTATACCCTGTACCTCGTCCATCGAGAGTAACGACAATGTAGCCTAAATTTGAGGCAACGTAGGATTGATAATCGACCGTGAACTTACGATCCACTCTCTGCGAGCCCGGGCCGTTATATAGTTGGAAGAGGACAGGATACTTCTTAGCAGGGTTGAAGTGTGGTGGACGACGCTCAACGAGCTGGAGGGTGAAGCCATCAATAGTTACATTTTGGTAAATTTCCGTGGGAAGGGCATGTGCTTCCACCTTGGCACGCAGCGCGGAGTTCTCCTCAATGGTTTTCTCAGTAGTAGTTTCATCACCCTCGGTGTTGATGATGGTCTGCCATGGGACTGACGGTCCTTCGTAGCTAAGTAAGGCATATCCAGCTCCGTCGGAGAAGGATACTGTATAATAACCGGGTTTCGAAGTATCAGACAAGGGCTGAAAGTTGGTTCCGTCAAGTTGGACGCGGTACACATGTCGCTGGGTCGGAGACTCTTTTGTTGCAACAAAGTAGACAATTCCCCTGCGCAGATCCACGGCTGATGGTGCGTCCACAACCTCCCACTCGCCTGTGGTGAGCATGACAGGATCTGGATTGTCGAGCGGTGTAAAGTAAGCTAGGTGATCGTATCCATCATGGATGACCGTGTCGATGTACCCATCATGTGACCGTCCGTTGCTTGGGTCGGCCGGGATGAATTTCGTAGTATGCGAAGGCTCAACCCAGCCACCGTCAAGACTAGCGATGTCTACCAGCCTAACCAGCTTTCCTGTCCTAGACTCGGTATCAACCAAGAATATCTTTACCACATCACTTTCTCGGTTAGTAGCCCGCACCATGACCTTGCCCTCGGAAGCCCACAGCACCTCGATGATGATTCGGTCATCATCGGGGAAGTCGTCGGGTACGTCAATTGAAAACACTTCATTTTTCTCGATATCATAGAACTGCAAGTTGACTACGGGGTTCGGAGACCCAGCTTTAGGATACTTAATCTGCCTAACCTCGGGATAATTCTCGAGTCCCGGAGGGGGCGTCTTCCCCGACGGCCTTGATAAGAAGTACTGGACTGGGAACTCAGGGACAGCGGACTCGTTGGTTCGAAGGAAAGCGATATATTTTCCATCATTTGACCACCATGTCGCACGATTTGACGAGACGACTTCTTCTTCGTACACCCAGTCCGGCACCCCATAGAAAAGGTCCTTGCCGCCATCCTTGGTAATCGAGATAACACTTTCCGAAGACAGATTCCGTAAATACATGTTATTGTCTCTCACGAAAACTATAGCATCTGAGCTTGGAGACCAGATCGCAAGTTGTACTCTTCCGTCTGGGGCGCTAGGATCCAGCGCTTGAGCCGTTTGGGTGTCCACGTCGAAGATCCAATACTTCGCAGTGTACGAGTGTCTCCAATTTTTCTCATGATCCGACGTGAACAAGACCTTGTTCAAGTCTGGGCTAGGCCACGTATAAGCAGGAACAACGACATTCCCATTCACTCGTACAACAGACTTTCTCATTAAGATTCTGCTGTTCTGGCTGTCAGCATCATTGCCGTCCTGATTCCGGATCTCGTCGACCCGCATATAACCCTCTTTATTAGGCTCTCCTCTCTGAACCAATAGTCCATCCTCTCCATTTGGACCTGCAACCCAAGAAATGGCGTGAGACCGAGGGTTCCATTCTCCTGTAAGAACTTGATGCAGCGTCACTGGCCTTCCGGCGCTGGTGCCCCCTGAATCCGATTCGGACTGTTGCAGTGTTTCAGAGGCTGTTTGATAGCTTGTCCGACCCTGGGTCAGGAAGAGCACCAACGCTAGCACCCAGCCTCCCAGACAGAGTATGAGCAGGGCCCAGAATATCCGACGGGTGCGCCCTCCGGAGGCTGTCTTTTTGGACGACGTCTGGAGGAATGGCTCGTCGACATCTGGTTGCCCATCCTCAACATCACGATAGCCTGTCTCATCAACCCCTCCCAAGGCGCCGGTGTTTTGTTTATTGTTTTCAAGGAGAGCGGTATCGACGGACAAGCCTGAATCGGTGGACGACCGGGAGGATGCGACGGACGTGGATTTTCGGCGGGTCATGGGGAGGAACTCCGCATTTTCTAGGTCTTCGAATTTCCCCATAATTATTGGCTTATGTGGGGAGGAACTCGAAGAGAACGCGTGCGCCGACAGGACAAACGATAAGATAGCAGCGAACGTAGGAGGACAGATCAGGGACTATCGGGGTTGGGGGTTAAGCGGTGTTTGCGTCAACGACAAGGGATGTAACCATATCCCTTCGTAACGGAAATGAGACAATTCACTTCCAAGGTAGGTCCATCTCGATTGCTCGAGAAGGAGCGCTGTGGGAGATTTATTAGCATGTATGGAAGTGCCTACAGTTCGGAGAATGACACGCGGAGGTTGCGGCGATGAATGACAAAGAGCCTTGGCACTACGCCGCCGTCAAGGCCCATTTAAAGTTAAACTATGGGTGGATATACTAGTGGACCATGTCCCAATGATTGGTTGGGTTTTTCTGGTGAGAAGGCATTAATATTTTACAGATACTCCATACAACTAAGTAGTAGCCATTCTCTAGGATAAAGCTAAGAAGCTTTTTAATTATGGGGTTCATGGGAAATGAGCAATATGCTCATACCCTCATAAAATCTAAGCAATACAACTTGCACTCAGATTCGGTTGAGCCGAAAGTCCGAGATACAGTGAATATCACTTGAGATCAGCCACATAGAAAAAAGGAGAAGAAGAAGAAAAAGCAAAGAAAAGGAAATTCATCGAATACAAGCAAGTGTTTCAACATGCAATGCCAAACTGGTCATAATAAGCCCATTTGATCTCCCTACAATGCTCACTAGCGTCCATCAGCGTTGCTCTCGTCCTTGTTCATGACCTACACCTTCGCCACCCAGCTTCACAGGATGGCCGTCTGAGAGCCGAGAGAGGCCGTACAAATTGCCAGGCGGTAGGTTCTTGTTCTCACAAGCCACCAGGCGTCCTCGTCAAATACTGGCTTTTGTTTGAGCGTTTCGATCAGTCGACATGCGGTGCTGTACAATCGCTTCATTTGGAGGTAAGCATGCAGGCATAGGAGCCTTACTTGTTCTTTCTGTTCTTCAAGCTTATCAAGATCGCTATCTCGCAAAGGGAGCTGGTCGCCCATGTCATACATATCAGACAAGTATCGGTAGAACAACCAGCACTGTTCCAAGACATTATTGCAGAGCGAATGCATGAAGACCCTGTAATCGTTCGCATCTGAACATTTATCGCAATGACTTAGCGTCTCCAGCAAGTCTAAGACACGCGTAAGATATTCCAGCCCGGACTCCTTAGTCCCCACCGAGAAGTGCGGTGCATTGTAGATAAGGTCTATGACTTCCTCGACGGAGTTGTAGCATTCGCACTGTGGCAGGATACCTAAATCTGCATCTGCATCATCTTCGTCTTCATAGGCCGTGGTGGTATTGAACATAGGTCTTTGTGTGGCGGGTTCATCTTCCACGTTTTCCACACGGCCTCTTTCCCTTCCGGGCATACGCTTCAGTTTTCTGATGAGAGAAACCATTTTCTTTTTCTTTAGCTTTAGCTGATATAGCAAATGCGATCGGGAAGGTATGTGAAAAGGGAGTTTGTGTTGGTCCTGTGGCGCTAAATCTTTTCTTGACCACTTTACTGAACCATGGACTGTACACTTGTATGACTCTTGATGATGTGAGGCTGACAAGCAATGTAGATATGATGTAGATATGGCCATGACGCTATTCTGTGTTGCTTAATAAATACACTGCACCCTAGAAGAGCCGTGGGAGACCATAGCACAGAGCCGTCCTTCACGATGCGATAGCACTACACAGCGTTAATTAGCTCGAACTAGGCTGGGGGGGGGGGGATCTGTCGCGATAGTCATCGACTGGAAGGAAATCTAGAAATATCTCGACTGTAACAGGGAGGTTGTACTAGAAATTCTGTGTTGGTAACCTGAGTTCTAATATTGAGAAAAAGGTATGAAATGTATTCGATCTTCTGAATCCGAATAAATCATAGAATATCTTGATGTGTCCGAAATGAGGGCAAAAAAATTCATCTTTGTTTGCGTTCTCTTTCAGCTTTGATCTTTGTTTCTTTACCTTTTTCTACTTCTCTTTCAGTGATTCTACTTAGATTTAAGCATCATGGGCATAATGATATGACAAAAAGATGGAAAGGAAAGGAAAGAAAAAAATCACTTTCGTTGTTGGTTGCCTACTGATGTAAAGAGGAAGAAAGATGCGAACTAGCTGCGTGCATTGTCAAGAATAGCATCATTGTCGATCCTCACGGTCAAGCACGGTCAAGCGGGGCCACAGGGCTGAGCCACCGGACTAGACGACGCGTCAGTGGCATTGTTATTTACTGTATTTAGATAGGGGGAGGCAGAGGGAGGGGAATTGACTGACGAAGTTGGCCTAAAGTTAAAAATCGCTGGTTTAATTTATTAACTCCGTGCGGGCATTTCCAACTCGACTCGCATTTCTACTTCCCCCCTCCCTCTTCTCATTCTTCCGCTTTCGCATTTTCCGTCTGACCAACTGTCACTTCTCTTAATATTCTCCACCCCTACCCAACTTTTGTGTACATACATATATACCCTAGTTTAATCCGTGCGAAAAAGAAAAGAGGGGTTGCGCAAAGAGATACCAAGACCGAAAGACTGATAAATCTCGGCATTGACCCGAAAAACGTCATTGTCCCTGCCTTTTGAGGCACGCACCCTGTTAGGCAGACGGATTTTGTTCTCGGCGAGGAACCAGCGTTTCCTTTGTTGGTCTCTTTTATTTTAGTTCAAAAGCCCTATAAGGCTGATGGTCTTCTAATCTGGGGATTCATATAGCAGTCTTTTGAGCGATCACAACCCAACAAGTCGCTCACCATGCATGCGGAGAATCCTCTACAGAACCCCGCCGAAATTCAGTCGGTCGGTGGTCAGTCGGCAACCCAGAATAACAACACTCCGGGGCAAATCCTCACAGGAAAACAAGAACATTGTCGGTCAATCCTCTGTTTGAAAAAATATGTAGACTGCTGACTGACTAACTACGGCAGACCTAAAGCGCGAGCTAATCGCTCGCCAAGTTCAGAGCGAAATCGCCGAGTTGAACTCGCCGACGGCCCTCCAACGTTTCGGTGCTCCTTTCAGATCAGAATACGGAGAAGTTGCCCCAGTTGACTCAGAACTTCCCATCCTACGGTATATCTTCGTTCATCATGTGCGCAATTTCCCATTCCTCGATAAGGCCCGCGAGAAGGAGTTTTGGCAGGATAAATTGCAGGTGGTACGTGTGGATGAATTCCTTTGCTTGAGGTCAGCAGTGTAGGAGGCTGACAACGCACCTCCAGTTCCTTGAATCATTCGCAAAGAAGAATGTATCGTCATCCGAAGACCGCCTCGAGGAGACAAAGCGGAGAAAGTTGGCCAGGAAGTGCGAAAAGCTCGTCGAGCTCATGATGGTATCCGGAATCCCAACGGCATCGGGGTACGAAGAACGAATCCAGTTTTCAGAAATGGAGGTCGTAGATCGTGGTGCCAACGATAAGGGTCTGTTGGTCAATATGCCGGAAGGAAATGCCATTCATGGCTGGGACATCAATGTGGCTGGTGTGCGAATCACTTCTGTCAGGCGGACAGTACGATATCATCAGCATGCGGTGAGGAGATATAGGGCACCGGCTCTACAAAAGAGGAAACCATGACTAATTGCTGAGTTAGGAATTCATTATTCGCGTTCGTCGAGAGGGAAAGTCTGACATCTTTGTGGCCCGCCGGTACGGTGACTTCGCAAAGCTTCATAGAAGACTGCGCACCGAATTCCCCGGCAAATCATTGCCAGTTCTTCCGCGCAAGAATAAAACCTCAACGGCATCAAGTTTCTTCTCCTCAGCTGATGACGATGCCTCCTCGGTCTCCTCGTTATCGAGCCAGAGTGGAAGTACGCCAGATGAAGGACAAAATTCTCGAAACAGCTTGGCTCCTGGGGGCTATCTTCATCGCTCTGCATCGCGATCATCCATGCGCTCTGCTTTAGGCAAATCTCCCAAATCACCCAGAGCTTCAGGAGAAGTCTCACGCGAGACGGTACTCTATAGAGAAGAGCAACGGGTTTCGCTTCGAGCCTTCCTTCGCACTTTGCTACAGAATAAGCGGGCGGCGGAGTCAAAAGCTTTGGAGGAGTTTCTAACTGGACAGCCTGTCACTCTAAATGAAGAGGAACTAATTGACATGCAACGAAGGAAAGAAGCAGACGCTATCAGAATAGAAGAGCAGAAAAGATTCTATGAGATTGCTAGACAGCGCGCAGCCGAGCTAGATGTGTATATGGAAAACTTCCGTCGGGATATTGTGGAGAGCAGTAAGTGCTATAGCCCCAATACTCAACACCCTTCGCTGACCGTGTTGTTCCTTCCGCAGATGGGTTGACGAAGTTGTTTGCGGAGATTCGAGAGAAACCGACGGTAGCGGATCTTAGTCCTCAATACCAGAAGTTTGCCGAATGGCTTCGAATCGAGTACGTGATTGTCCACCACTGTGTTCATTATAGTTGGGATTGCTGACAAAGCCTAGGGTTGCTGCAACACTGTACCACTTGTTCTTGGCTGAAGACAACTCCCCTGAGCTGTTTGCGCAGTTCAAGAAGATACATTCTCTTGTCCCATACACCTTGATGAAGAATGTCATCCGTATTGCCAACCCTGCAGCCGTCATGTCAGGTGTTTTAGATATTTTCCTTGCTCAGCCATTTGGCTCGCGATCTCTTCTGCAACGGATCTTCTCTATGACACTGAACGATGGTATCAAACAATTTCAAAAAGCAATTGATTCACTTGTTACCAAGGTCGGTGATCCAGCTCTCTGCCAGAAGCTGAAGGCTTTCACGGATGCGGACGAAGAGATCAAGAATGAGATTCGTGCCGAGGCTGCTGCTGAAGATATAGATATCCTCGTCGCGATCCTTCGGTCGGAGCTCTTTTCCCCAGAGCTAACTCCGGAGCAATATGGTAACGTGTTCAATGCATACGTGGCCTGGAACCAGGTCGTGGAGAGTGTCGAGGCAGAAATGCGTGAAGGGGCACAATGGTTTGCAAACATGAAGCAGTTACTCAAGCTCTACACGCGACAGCGCGACAAGGCAATGATGCTCAGCATTGTTGAAGAGCCCGTCACCCTCCAGCTGTTCCGCGACCTATTTACTATCTTCTACGAGCCACTAGTGCGAGTTTACAAGTCGGCAAATGTCTATAATAGTATTACGGATTTCGCTCAATTCGCTGATGATGCCATTGGCGTGATTGAAAAATGTCAGCGACAAGACGTGTCCGCCGATCCAAATCAAACTGTTCAAGCATTTATCGACCTCTGCGAACGCCATCAAGCAAGCTTCTATAAGTTCGTTCACGAAGTACACCTTCACGACAATGGCCTTTTCGGATCTCTTATGGGGTGGATTGAAGACATTCTCGATTTCCTACGCCACGGGCCCGTTGGTGGCAAGCTTGACATGAACGCTTTACTCCACGGAGCCAAGGATGTTGGACAGATCGATAAGAATAAGGCCCTCGAAGAGATCAATGCACTTATTAAATGGCACGAAGACCGTAAACGGTGGCACCTAAATAAGACCAAGCAAAAGATGGCGGCTGAAGGGACTGGGAATGAGACTTTCCCAACATTCAAGGGAAGTGATTTCGGCCTAGATGAGGTATGTCATATCTGACGTGGTAATCGATTGAACAAGTGAATTTCTAACTTCTCCACTAGGGCGACCTCGAAGATCTTGCCATCTCAGACGCGGAGTCTGATGCCTCCGACGAGTTCGAGGAGGAGGACGACCTTGACCCGATATCTGCTGAACGACGACGCCGGGTTAAGCAACAAGATCAATTGCGTCGCACTGCTGGTGAGCCTGTCAAGCCTCAGGTCCAAGAGATTTTGAAATTAGCCGAATCGTTTGGAGTGATGTTACGGATGGTGCTTGCAGAATAGGTTGATCTCTTTGTTGTGATACCCTAGACTTCCCTTTCAACTACTTTACCATCGTGGGTTTCGTTACTCGATTGCATTTCACGGCTTCTGTAGACAAGAGAGCATTCTCAACTGTCTGCTATTCGGTTCTACTGCTTTGTTAGCTTTACTGTACCCCATAGCATAATAGAGAAGACTTATAGAGTTTTAATGGCATCTTTTAGTAAGCACTCATATGATCCAGTGTTCCATCTGTCGAAACAAACTACAGAACAAACTACTGCACTTGAGGTCATCGACCCGCGGTTGACAGCGGGCGCTAACCCGCTGTCGATCCACATTTAACATCGCCGAACTCCGTTTCCATAGCGACATCTACTTGCATACTATCCTATCTTTATGAAGTCTCTCCTTATCTCTGTTCTGAACTTCATCGTGCATGATACCACCTCATTCTCGCTTACATCATGATCTCTCCACAGAAATACAGTAACGGAGCCGCATCCCCTCGCACCTCTGTCCCCTTGCGGGGTCTCTTCCTTGAAGGTACATGGCGCTGCGACTGCCCAGGGCGCCCGCCAGCGGTCAGACTACAAACCAAAAACCATGGCATAAACCACGGAAGATGGTGTATGACGTCCCCTCTTAACCTGTCTATGCCAGAGTATAAACGCAAAACTAACAAATTAGTCTACACATGCCAACGGCCCCAACAGCACCGCTGCAACTTCTTTCTCTGGGCAAACGATGCCGAAGCCCGTGAAAAGTCCGCCGTCCTATCCAACTCACGCACAGAGCCTGAAACCACCCCTCAGACCCCTACAAAGACATTCCGAAATGGAGGAACGGGCCTTCTTACCCCTCAGACCGATCGTCCCCGAAATGCGCCCTCGTCCGCATCAAGAAATCTTCCCACTCCCTCGAAGAGCGCCAAGGTGCGCATGATGTCCGAAGACTCCGATGAATTCAGGTGGGACGATACCATACCGGACGAAGTCACGACGTTGATGGATAAGCCCCGTCAGCCGGACTTTGGCCTGGCAGACTCCGGTCCGCGGAAGGCACCTCGGACGGACGCTTTTACCTCCCCTGGGAAACGGAAGCTGGCTTCTATGGAGGAGGAAGGTACACTCACGCCCACGTTGGTGTGGTCGCCTCGTTCGAGCGCCCCCCATCTTCCTCCACCGTCTGCGGAGATCTCCATGACGCCAACGCCAAGCAAATATAGGAATGCGATGTCTGGTGGTTCTGGTTCGGGTGCTTCGGACTTATCTCTTCAGGCGCTGAAGATCTTGGATGGCTATAATGTGGTGCTGCCGAGGAGGGCCCAGGAAGAGCTCACAGAGTTGTTAAATAGACATGATCTGAAAACCAAGGGAATAATTCGGGGGCGTGATATCTCGCGGAACGCTATCAAACAGAAAGATGGGCAGATCGCCAACCTCAATGAGAGGATCGCGACTCTGGAGTCGCAAAGGGAATTGAACAGGAGTATAAATAGTGGTTTAAGGAAATAATAGTGATTATTGTGGGATTAGAAGAGATGGTAAGATACCCTGGTTAGTTTATTAGCCAATTATTTATGCGCGTTTTTCTTTCAGCTTTGCACTGTCTTTGTCAGTCATATCAAGCGATTATATTTTTTGTGTCATTTATAGTATGTACCAGTCATTGTATACAGGGTTTCTGTTAATTGGTCACGCTAGATGCCATCAAGGTACTGTACTGCTTACTCTGGTTCCTTTCCATTTTTATTAAGATTTAGCTGAACACACAGTACGGTCCATTACCACAGTGTTATCTCTAAATAAACTCCGTAGGATCTATAGTTAAAAGATCGCAGATCTTATCAAGATCATAACCACATCACGTGCTGATAAGTCGCAAACCACCAAAACCATAATCAATAACCAAGAAAGGGTTTTTCCGAGAAGATTCACAGCCCAAGCAAATGATGCCCTACCGTCCGATCTCCTAATTACCTTCCCAGAAACCCCCTCAAAGGCCCGATTATTGAATATTCATCGTCCATGGACTCCACAGCCGGCTCCGACGCCTCTAAGACGCTCAGCAGCGACCTCCCCACCATGTTCCGACCCCCCGTGAACCGCGCAATGCGGGTCCTGGACCGCTCGTTCTTCAAAAAGACGGTGCCACTTTCTGCTGCGACAGTTTTCAAAAACTCCGATATTTCGAAGGTGCGCAGCAAGTTGCAGAAGAGCCAGGATTTGCTGGGTTTGCCGAGATTGAGTTCGATTCGGGAGGTGAAGGTTGATGATGAGGTTAAGAAGTGCTTGTTGTTGAGGGAGGGGGTCAAATATGATGGTTTGTTTTTCAAGAGTGAACTATGGGAGATTGATAGGAATTGACGCTGATTTGTGGTAGATGCTACGACTTGGTCGCCGACGATTAATGAGCTTGTGGAGAGTGGTGCTGTTGGGGTTGGACGTTGGGATTTCACTTTGGAGTATGATTATTGGACTTACGGTGAGGGCTACACTTGGAATTGTGCATGAGAAGCTGAGGCTAATCTGCTGTGCTCTAGCTGATATCATGAACGCAATTCTACCGGAAGATATGCTCGAAGAGCTTCCTCAGGGATATACCCAGGTGGGCCATGTTTGTGAGTTTGTTCTTTCTTACCTTGCAGTCGCTTCCGCTGGGTCTGACGAAATAGCGCATTTAAATCTTCGCGAGCAATACCTTCCCTATAAACACCTTATTGCCCAGGTCTTAAAGGACAAGAACCCGACCATTCGGACAGTGATCAGAAAGACTGAAGATGTCGGCACTCATAGCGAATTTCGCACGTTCCCATTTGAGTTCCTAGCCGGTGACCACGATATGAACGTCATTCAGCATGAGCAGGATTGTGAATTCCACTTTGACTTTTCTCGTGTATACTGGAACAGCCGTCTGGAGACAGAGCACCGTCGGCTCGTAAACAAGTTCGGCGCGGGTGAAATGGTTTGTGACGTGATGGCCGGTGTCGGTCCGTTCGCTGTCCCAGCTGGCAAGAAGAACATCTTCGTTTGGGCCAATGACCTTAACCCACATGGATATGAAGTTATGCAGGATGCCGTTCGCAGGAACAAAGTGGACAAGTTTGTGACACCTTTCAACCAGGACGGAAGGGCGTTTATCCGCTGGTCAGCCAATGAGCTCCTGCAAAAAGAGCCAGTGACTGTGGCTATTCAAGGAAGGTCAAGAAAGGAGAGGAGGAGCGCCAAGAGAGACGAGAAAGCTCCTCTTCCCCCAGCAGAGGTCTACCACCGACCCACCATCTTTAATCACTACGTGATGAATCTCCCAGCAAACGCCATTGAGTTTCTCGATGCGTTCCCCGGCGTCTATGCTGGCAAGGAGTCTCTGTTCGCACCGCACACTTCACAGGCTCTTCCGATGGTCCATGTATATTGTTTCTCTGGTCATTCGGAAAATGAGGTGGATGATCATATTGATATCTGCAAGCGCATCTCAGAACGAATTGGGTACACTATTACGACGGAAGATCGTGTCGGAGGTAGTGGAAACCCAGAGCTCGAACTGGCCATTCACAATGTGAGATTGGTTGCTCCCAACAAGCAAATGTTCTGCGCTAGCTTCCGTCTACCCAAAGAGGTGGCTTTCCGGCAGGTATGATGTGGAGTGTTGCATTGAAGATCATCGCATTGCAGTGAGGCGTTCGGGCCATGAACAGATCATGAATAGAATAGAAAACAGTCAAATTGAATGTTGATACCCATCCCGCTTAATCGTTATGAGCGATTTCTACGAGTAGACAATAGAATGGAGAAATTTCCCTAGCATAGGTGTGTTGATGGTTGGAAACAAGGCGGTCGTCGCTCCACCGCCTTTTACTGCCAATGCAAAACTCCGCCTGGAACAGTTCTCCCGATCCCGCACCAAAAGCAAGCTCACATTTCGTTAGCCTAAAGGACGAAGCAGCTGAACACATAACAACTTCAGTGAATTGCATACTATCGAACCTTACGATCCATATTACCCAGTGAATCACGCGACAGTAAGGCATCAACTCGCAATGAGCGTCCAACTCCCACCCCCTACTCATCGCAAGCGCGTCTTGCCCCAAGGCGAACTCGAAGCCGCCTCGACACTCAAACTAGGCGCGGATCAGAATACACATACCTTGTCGCTCTCTGAGGCACGACTTGTCATCAACAAAGTGCTAGAGAACAAGCGCCGAGGCGGCAAAAAATACGAGGAGCCGGAGTGAGTACTAGGACCCGGCCGGTGTCTCCATGATGCCGAAGAATGTAGTCATGCTCACATGCCGCTTGCAAATAGAAACCTTACGAAGACCCTAGACTATCTGGAAGTGTTTGCTCGGTTCAAGGATGAAGAGAACATCAAGGCCGTCGAGCGACTGCTCAACTCACATACGGAGTTGGAGATGTTCGAGCGGTCACAGCTGGGTGAGTAGCTTTCCCCTTTTGCTTTTTCCCTTTATGGCCTGTGACGTCTGGTTATTTCTATTTTGGGCCCTTTCCGCCGAGTCGTGTTTACCCTCCAGATGCATGTAGACCGTTAGTCTAACCAGGAGACAGGGAGTTTGTGCTGCGATAATGCCGAGGAAGCCAAGTCGCTTATTCCCAGTCTCCAACACAAAATTTCTGATGGTGATCTACAGGAGCTTTTGGATGAGTTGACCAAGTTGCGGAATTTCACGGAGTAAGCGGACTGTTATCGTCATACTCTACTCGACTTGCCTATATTTGATTCCTTTTTATTTCTTGTGTGGCTTCTTTTTGTGTATAGCATGGAGTTTCGGCGTTGAAGTTGACCAAGAACATGACGTAAAACTGCTCGATGACTGCATGGGGGAAGATGACGATACTATCCATAGAGATGAGACCGTTGGATCGGATTTTAAGGAGGTAATGCTGACAGTCTGATAAGAGCTGAGGTTGCCTCGAGTTTTTGTTGTATAGTGAGGTGACATTGCATGCATCAAAGTCCTGGCCAGTGAACCATTCAGTGTTTAATTGAGTTAGATAAGAAGATGGTACTGTACAAATCGGGACCGAGAAGAGATTTGATAATGATAAAGGACGGCGGGTAACTCATTGGCTAGAGGGTAAGGACAATGAAAGTTTGCGCTGCAGGACGATGCATGCGATTCATCATTATCATTCATAAATATTAAGTAATGAGATCTTGGCTCCTGCAAATGACATGCGATACCTGTAGCTAAAGGTGCATAGGAAGGTAGAGTTTAGCATTTACCCCCTGTTTAGTGTGGTCTACCTCCTCGCGTTTGGACACTCGAAATGGTCACAAGCCTGACTCGCGACCAGAGTAGTACGAATGAATGAAACATGACTTTATCATGCGAACAAGCACCATGACTTCTTCCTTGGGTGTTTCATGTGTGTATACTCCGTCATCTGGGGGGACGAATACTAGAAGCAAAGTATCTTTAGATTAGTATACGGAGAAAACGGCAATACTCCGTGGCCAGCTACCTAGGTTATCTCAGAGATTGGTTTTGCAGCAGTGCTGCCCAATGGCCATTAACCAATGGATGAGTCCAGATTTGCTGACGAGGACAACCTTCTCTTCCCCCCGTGCAGTAAGCGGCTAACCCACATGGGGCTTAGAAAAAGCTGTGGGGAAAAGCCGCAGAGCTGCAGGGCCGATCCCCGTTGCCGGTTTCGCACTAAGCCAATTTTGCCTGAATAGGCAGATGATGATTGGTGAAGAATGGCGTTATCGGGTAGTAATGATTGGCGGGTTTGACCTTAGTAATGGAGGTCCCGACAATTCAGTTTTCCAAAGTTAAGGGAACGAGATTTGGACTCGAGTCGAGAATCGGGTTAAAGGATTCCCCGGGCCGCATGGAGATATGGACCTTTCTTTTTTGCACGTTTAAGGCCAGGCCAGACTCATCATGTAGTAGGCCGGTCTCTATATTAATTATCTGTACTCTGTAGTATAACCGAAAATCTTTTATGTACCGAGTCTTTTTTTTCCTTAGGTGTTATTATTCACTTTTGTCTTTTCAGACGCAATGATCTTGTTCCATCATCTCTTGGAAAAAGATCCACCAGGGATTTCAGTACGTAATCTGAACAGAGGAGGTCGGCAACAAGCATGACCGCGACCCAATCAGCTGGGCCAGGCTTATCTCTGCGGCTTTGTGCCAATGAACTTCATTTGAGTGTAAAGCAGGAACCAAAGCGATGGTTGAACATGACGTCCAACAACAGTCTATTCTGTTACGTGTGGAAAATCCTTCGTATGGAGAGTTCCGGAATGGGCGCTGCTGATCCAAACCATCATTGATTCATTCTCCCATTATTCAGTTCATCGGCCTAGAGGCAATTGGCTGGAGACCCGGCCATTTCTCTTATTGATCCTGATGACTACCACTGTTGAACGCCCGAAGCACGGCAGATGGACTTCATGGATATACGATTTCTATTACTTGATTATATTTCGCCATCGTTCTCCCTTTCATTTCCCTTTTTACTCCCCCTTTACCTTCTCTCTCGGTGACTCTTTCTCATCTCATATTTGTGACCGTTTCCTGCACCCTTCTCTCACTCGTCGGATTTGAGGAATGACCGGAATCGTTGGCTGAATTGGACTGATTGATTGATGAATGATACATACATCCTTTAGTTTTTATTGATCGCGGACGGTCCACTTTCTGATATTGCGTGCTGAAACTCTGATATCAATTTCTCATTCGATTATAATATTATCTTTATCATTGACATTATCAGTTGCGTTTTTCTTGTTGTTTGATTTATATCATTTCTTTTTTTCTTTTTTCCTTTTTTCTTTGTTTCCCCCAACCCCCAGATATTGATTGATCGATCATTTACTCTACTCGACGAATTATCTGCACTGTGCTCCGGTTCCGCTCCGTCTGTACTTCCCGACGTTTCATTACTGCCCATTGCACCACGACGTGGAAGTCCCCTTTTTTCTTCAACTGTCCCTGATAAGCTTCTCCACGACGGTTCGCACGTCCACTGACCACCCCTGCCCTTTCCAATTTAGTCCGCAATAATTGGCGGGTCTGTGGTTGGTTGATTGTCGACACCTCACGGACGTCCCTAGACACTAAACTCCTTCGTGCTTGCCTGGACTGCCTCCAGACCCAAGTGAACCCCAGATAACCAACATCTTGGGGGTCCTGGTCTGTGTCCCAAGTGTTGCTCCTAGCTCATTGCGGAGCTCCTTGGCGGAGTTACCGATTGAACCCGGTTCCTTTACGTGACGGATTACCACTTTGAGCCCTATCACGGCTATTATTCGTGAGAGATTACTTCCTATCTCTCAATCTCACCCTTCGATTATCTATCTCCTTTGGTTCCCCTGTTGGCAGTTTCCTTTGCTGAATGGCTGCCGTTATCACTCTGCAGTCGTCCTCGACGGCTGCTCCAGTGGCGTCTGCTACTTTTCAACAACCTTCTGACCAACTTCTGCGATCTCGTGTTCAGCATCAATCACAGCAGCAAGCCACTTCAACCTCCACGCCCCATTCACCTGCCACATCTATTGCTGCCTTACCCCGTGTACCTGGACCGGGACGGGATGGGCAAAGTTGTGACGCTTGTTTGCGCAGAAAAAGCCGGTGTGCTATGAATGAAATGGTTAATAAATGTTACTCTTGCGATTTTCATCGTCAAGACTGCACATTTAGTCTATCCGTGACCAGCTGTCCCAGTACATCGGATGTACAATCCAAAAAGCGAAAACTAGATGAGATTGCTTTGGATAATGTAGAATCGCCCAAGAGGTATGGATTGCCCCAGCCTTAAGTGGGCATCTGAAGGCCGATTTCGGACATCATATAGATAGACCTGGAGACACTAATCTTTCCCCGCTGGCAGGCCTTCAACTACCCTCCCGGCATCCAAATCTGAAGTTTCTCGTTCGACATTGAAAGTCCAAGCCCGGATCACGCCAGGGTATTGGCATCAACGAACTCAACACATCGGCTTGACCACCGACTTGGAACCCGCCCTTCTCGAATTCCTTCCCTTGGACCAGAACCACGAAGGCATCATTGCGTCGTCTCGCGTACGAAAGTTCGGTGACGACGGCACCTTTATGCGAATGGTTAACACCTTAGCCCATGCGGACTCCCCGCAATCTGCTTCATTAGATGCCATTGAGAGCCTAGTTGCCCCCTATGGCTCCACTTTGGTGGACAAGTTCTTCGAACATATTCATCCAACGTTCCCCATTCTAATGGAGGATTCGTTTCGTCAGTCTTACCGAGCTCGACAAGGCTTGTCGCCCCTATTGCTCTCTGCCGTCTACGTGCTAGCATTGAAATTTGTGGATGTGGGACCGGCTTCCCAGTCTGTACGGCGACCAGATGCTGGCCGTCTCGAGAGCACCGCCCTCAAGTTACTCACTGATTCCCTGCCCTATGCATCCATCTCAACTATTCAGGCGGGAGTACTCCTCATGGAGAAATCCACAATTGCTACGCACGCATTAAATGCGCAATTAGTCACCGCAGGCTTCGAGCTGGGGCTTCATCAGGATTGCTCTGGCTGGAGGATGGAGACTTGGGAAAAAGGCCTCCGGAAACGCTTAGCGTGGGCACTGTACATGCAGGACAAATGGTCAGCGCTGGTGCATGGCCGCCCGTCCCACATTGTGTCCTCGAACTGGACCGTGCAAGATCTGGTAGAACAAGACTTCGCTGAAGCATTCCCGTCTAGTGACTCCCATGGGGAAGACGATCCTGTGGGACACGGCCCCCTCTATTTCTGTCACATGGTCGCCTTGACGACAATCCTCTCCGATATCTTGGATCGATTCTACACCTTGCGGGCGATCGAGGAGTTCAAAGCTGCCGGGGGCAACCGGGTGCGAATGATTTTGGAGCGCGCCAAACCAGCACAGATCCGACTGAAGGAATGGTTCGGGCGCCTGCCTGCAGAACTCAAAATGGAATCGGGCGGAGAGCTATTTGAGGTTATTAACGAGGACAATGCTCGCAATGGTGCCTTGCATCTGTCCTACTTTGCCACAGAAATCACTCTACACCGCTGCATTGTACGGTCTCTCACGCCGGACACCACCGATGCCTATCTCTCGCATATCTGCCGCTCCGCCGCCAAAACACGATTAATCTCCGCCATGGACTTTGTGAATCGGCTTCGTCCGCCACATCTGCGGTCGTTTTGGCCGGCCGCATCGCGGACGAACTTCGCCTTGATCGGATCCTTCGGTGTGCTCCTGCGCATCACGGCCCCAACCAAAGAGGAAGCTGAGTTCTACCGCCTCAGGCTCTGCGAATACCGCTGGACGCTGAGCGTCAGCAAGAAGAACGCCGAGTTTATGGAGTTCGCTCTGGACAGCTTAGACACCGCCAACGCTGTCGACCAACACGTCCCTGAGAAACCAGGAATAGACGAGCTGATGACCAGCTCCGCCAAGCCGACCGTGAACCAACCCCGTCCGGGCGCAGCCGTACAGTTAGAAAACACCATTCTGGGCTTCGATAATGACAGCGGGCGCGGTGGAACGTCGTCTGTAATATCCGGTCTAGCTTCTCCGGCGACATCAATCAGCGATGACAGTCAAGACGATGCTGCAATACCACCATTATAATCACCTTCTTACCTCCCTTAATCCCCTTATAATACTCTATCTTCAACACCATCTACCTACTCACACTCAAGAACCTCTTCGTTGATGCATTGACGACCTCTCCTGTTATATTGTTAGATGTTGGCGCATTGCGAGGTCGGCTATCGGTTGATACCTTTGTTTTATTTGTTACTATTGACGATCACTGTCTGATTATGATCATATTTCCCTGGATGGATGAATGGCTCTTTCGGCATGCTTGTACATATGGGATCGGGTTATGATGATGGATATAGACTGGACCGGCGATCGGATAGATTAGTATGAATTATGAGCACATTAATAGGACAATGCTGGACAATGCATATCCAAGTAAACACAAAAAAAAAATGATAATGATTTCTTTGATGTTCTACCTGGGCATATCCCAGACTATATCGCTTGGATAATCCATGCGAAACGGATCGCAAAAGCACGTCATCCACTTATCAACAAACGACATGAATGACAATGCGCCCTCCCTCCAATAATCCCGCAACAAAGATCGTGTGACTACCACTACCCTATTGCCAATCATCAATAAATCACCTCATACACCGAAAAGCAACCTCATCCCAATGCCATGCCCATCACTCCATCTCACCTCACACTAACGCAATGCCGACGCGCATCACGACCCGAAAAAAGTACGAAAAATTCATTCCCTCCGTTCCCAAATGCAAAATCCTCCAGTATCGTCGGATCGACCAAGTTAGCCAGTATCTTAGCCCGCGTATCAGGTTGCGAATCCTGATTAAACAGGGAAGAAAAGGAATCCCCGTCTACAGCGCCCTGTGGTACTAACGCTGACATGTCTGTCCCGTCGTTCGGGTCCAGGGCGTGAGGTAACACGAGGACGGCGTGACGCCTTGCTACACAGCGCGGGCTACATCGAGGACTTCTCGGATCATTTCGGAGCAGCGGCGCGCGACGACGATGTCGGCCATTGAGTCGAAGATTTTTAGGCTCTATTCGACGTCTTTTAGGGGTGATTCGTCGATTATCCCTGGGGATCCGGAGAGGATTAGGTAGAGGAGGATCATGGAGCCGTAGAGGGCGTAGGTTGTGTTATACCACCTTTTTGGTGGGGTAGTTTGTTAGTTGGGAGGGGTGGTTACCAGGTGCGTATGTAGATTCTGTGGAGGAAGGATTTGTATTACATTTGAGTGCTGGTTCTTGCCGCTGTTAGGCAGATTGGGTTGTGCTGGAGGAGATTGGCGAATTCGGGTGGCGCATATTGATGCTACGAGGAAGGGCCGGCCGGTGGATAAGAAATCGGGTGTTATAGAATCCTATTTATTACTGTTAGACGTACTATTGCTCTTGTTCCGTGTTGACCGGGGTGTTACACACTCAGTCGCAGGACTAGCTTCTGCTTGAAGGCCCATTCTGGGTCGTTGAGAGAGGCAACGTCTACATTCAGATAAGGGGGTATGTTGAACTTCCATTCCTCCAGCTTATGACCAAGGCTCATTGCAACCTTTGACATTTCATTCATAGGGCGTTTCGGTGAGTGGTATAGTTGATGAGATGCCTCTGACATGATCTGTGCCAAAGCTACCATGACTGGTATTTTGGCCACATCGTCGTCCTCTCCATCGGGGCCATGCGTAATATTGCGGTTCGTCTAAGCCTATCAGCTTGGTCTCCAAGACTGTCTGACTAGACGATATCAAAGTCCCAAACCTTTAATGGAGGCAAAGAGGCCTGGTAATGGTCAAGCTGCTTCATGCTATCCAGTCGCCCTGAGGGACAGCACATTTCACCGTTGTATAAGCATATCAGTAACACATCAACTGATGGTAGCCCCGCACTTCATACGAGTATATACACCTAGAAGATCTTAGCTTGGTTCCACAAAAACCCTATGACGAGCACATACCACCAGGTTCGTCGGCCTTCCTTGCGTATGCTTGGTGCCAGAGATGACATTCCAGAAGCAAGTCCGACTGCCACCGCTGTTCTAACTGCCATCCCGCTATAAATGAAGCAGCTATGAGGTCTTAAAGCATTCTGGCAGAATACGATCTGGTCACAGTCACGTAAGGACACTAATAATGCTAGCAGAAGAGCAACTCACTAGGAGTAAGAGAGCCTGCGCACTCTCTAGGGAGCAGCTTCCAAATATGTCTCCAAGAGCTTGTTCTGCGACTCCAAAATAAAAGTCAGCAAAGTCTAAAGCCGGCGGCTTCCCCACAATATTATATTTCCCGTTTTCGGGTGAACAGTCCGAATAATGATCCAGAAGAGAAGTCTCATTGGGGGTAGCGTTGATGGCACCCAAAGCAACCACAGCGAATTATAAGCCAGCGAACTCCGACCGACCACGGTAGATTGCTCTTCGTTTTGGAAGCACGAAAGCTTCTTGTTCGCAACGTCTCATGAAGGTGTTTTGCATAGCATAGGGTGTATATAATGCTTGTTCGAAAAGCAGCTGCCAATGAAAATCTTCTCGATTTCGAGCTGTGATTTATCAGAGAGCTCCTCGATAACTGGGACTACAGCATCCTCAGGATCTCTCACCGAATTTAGTCATGTTATGGTTGTTTTTATGTTGATTTATACGTGCATTACTTACATATAAAGGTTCGAGGTGGGTTTCCCTGTCCTTCAACCTGCGGAGACCATGCATTTCCATTGTTCTCGGGTCTACCGTTGATTTAAGGTGGGGAGTTGCTGGGATGGCTCGGGTTGTAGAGCAGATTGACTATGGATAGTTGGGCCTTATTGGTGCCAGAATTTGCACTGCCGGGCTCTTTGCCCACTGTCGAGTGGAGTGCTTGTTGGGATGAGACATTTTTATCAGATATCTGATCATGCCTAAAATAGGTAGCCTCGATTGAAGGAAAAGATGGCGTGTTCTCTGGTACATTTAAAACTCTACTCTCTGATTGGTTGCGAGCTCGTACATAAGGATTTCCGATTCGAAGAGTTGCCGTAGAATTTGGTGCCATTAGTATGTATGTCAACTCCACTTAAACCGTCCCTCGATGCCGAATCGTACACCTCCGGGGTGGCTGTTACAGTGGTAGTCTTTAGCATAGTTCCAACTTGCTGATTCTTGAAAATTGACTCCTCGCCAGCTAAGGCATCGTTGCCGTGTTTAGAAGTAAAACACCCAGGCGAGCTAACATTGTGGTTGAGACTTGTACGAGGGACACAAGATACTTCTACGGCTATGTGATCTGGAGAGCCACTGTGTTGCGTGCCCACCTGATTGGTTTGATCCACTTCCGGCCATGGGGATGGTCTACTTTGGGCTTTAGGTGGCTCCTATTAATGCCAATTTGGCTGTAAGGGCGCGAGGGGATGTTAGGAATATGTAAAGAAATGGAAGTACACATTTGCACTCCTCTGACTTGGGGTGCCGTTTACTCGCTGGTGTAGAACTTTCATGCGTCACAGTAGTTCTGTACATGCAGTCGAGGGAGTGATCTATAATCTATGTTAGAAGATTTACTCAGCAAAATGTATTCATTTCTTTAGATTTCATTTTGCAATTCAACAAGGGCACCTTACAAGCAGTACGAGCATGGCTGCGCTTGATCACAATATCACGATGCAATCAGCCTGGAAAACCATTGTATACAACGAACTATAACAGCGGTGAAGTGGAATTTATTGATTAAAGGAGAAGGATACAGTAGTAGTAGTAGTAGTAGTAGTAGTAGTAATAGTCCTCATTATCCTGTCCTAGCTTGCCTATATTACATGGCCGCCATGCAGGGTTGAGCCGTCCAGCGGCTCCGTAGAACACTGCCTGCAGTGGCTGCGGGAGTAGCAAGGTAAAAGTATATAACAAGCCAGCGCCCGCTGAGACATATAGACAATCGTAAAAGTAGAAGAATGCAAGATAGTTCTGCGCCTAGAGCTCAACCCCTAAAGCTCTTTCTCAACCTCTCTGTACCCCTGCCGGCCTCCGTATCACCGGCTCTGCTGTACAGCCCTATAGACATGTTCAACCGCCGTTGATAGTTCACGCCTCATCCTTATGTGACTTGGTGGTCTAGTTGACCTGAACTAGTCCACTATTTCGCACGCGGCTCATCAAGAGAAGGATACAGTACTTTTGTTTTGCGAACGCGACCAGTCTCGCAGGCATGTGAAGCACGTGGATGTCGTCGGCATGAAGTGCGCAATCTTGCCGTAACCGGTTAACTTCTATTCACCATGACCTTGTCGTACAGCCAGCTAGGTAATATTTGCATTTAGTGGTGGTAAGTGCTCGAGGTGATTTGGGTGAGCTCCACACTAACCCAGAATTTTAGATTAGAATTAAATCTGCCTCACAGATTAACATCAACTACCGACCCGATCGCCACCGGCCAGTCATAGTGGGCTCTGCACTTATCTGGGGTTCGGGGGTTGCTCTCTGTTTGTTGGTATTCATATTTTCAACCCTAGTTTCATGTCTACAAGTGATACCAATTTGTAAGTCTTTAGTTCGCAACACCACAAAGACTACATACAATATTACATCATGTATCTAAGCTGTCAATGATTCATTGTTCTACTGTGATTGTATAACCTCTCGACTCAATAAAATTTTAGATACTTCGTGCTAGATTAGCAATCTCTCTATACATCTTAAGAGGAGGCACATTTACCCTGGACTGCCATCAACATATATCAACCGTTCACTGTTTCACCAGCGGATCACCAAGCAAAGCCATAACTATCAAGGTGACTGATGAACGATTTCCTGGTCGTCATAGCATGTTGATGCGCGATCGTTCCGCTTCCATGGGGTCCCAGAGTGTGTTGAAATAAATCCCTGCCCCGGGGCAAATTATTATGAAGTGATCGGGCTCAGTGAGCACATATCTAATGTGGATTCCGGCTATCCTTAACCTGTCCCTTAGGTAGAGATGTCTAATTCAGATCGTTGCCGGTCCCCTCCCAGGGTATGTATGGATGTCCGACAGATGTTCCAATGTTCACGCATCCGTTCTGACGGCTTCTCTAGTAACGGCAATGTCTGCCAGGTTCTCAATTTAACAGAGCTCTCAATCCTGCTGCCTTTAGCGAGAGAAGCCATACCAAATGGGCGACCGCGACCACTCCGGGAAGAGGTAGCCGCCCATCTTCCACCCATGCTAGACCTAATAATCGAGAATATCACCGAAAATGTGATGAAAATCAATTCGATGTGTGACAATCTTCGGCTGCGATACCTCACTCTTAAACTAGACTAGGCCGCTCATGACTATGTCCGAGAGGTTGGTCTGTAGTTCGATGAATGGGAGCAAGTCTGGCAATTCTTAACCAAAGTACGTGATACATACTTGCCTCTGCCCACCCAAATTGGCTAATACATTCTAGGTTGGCCAAATCTCGACTGATGTACGTCACGAGTTTGTTCTTCTTTCCGACATCCTAGGCATATCTGCCTTAGTTGATGCCATTTCAGACCCTGCTGTTCCTGGCGCCACTGAGTCTTCCGTCCTCGGTCCTTTCCATGGTGAAGAAGCCCACTCATCCCAATACGGAGAATCCATTACCTCTGCAGGAACCCCTGGTGAGCCTACGATTGTGCGGGGATACGTCAAAGATACTGAAGGCAACGCTGGTTCTAAAGCCCTGATCGATGTGTGGGAGCCTGACGGCAACGGTGTTCATGATCTGGAGTACGATGGCCAGGAGGAACCGAACTGTCGAGGCAAATTGTTCACAGATGAAAGCGGCCATTATCTGTTCACTTGCGTCAAGCCCGTTACGTATCCTATTTCTTAACGACGGGCCTGTTGGGGAACTCTTGAGGAAACTGAAACGTCACTGGTATCGACCTGCTCATATGGTAAGTCTAGGCCGCTTCTCCGTGAAGCTGTGATTCCAGGCGTAAATTTGCTAAGGCTTATCCAGCACTTTATGATTGCGCATCCAGACTACACAAGGTTGATCACAGCTTTGTACTCCCGGTCGTGAAAAGCGATACTGTCTTCGGCGTAAAGAAGAGCTTGATCGTCGACTACAATTGGTGCGAGGATCTGGAATTAGCCAAGCAGCATAGCATAGTGTGGAGCCAATCGTCAAGACACTTGATGGGAAAGAATCGAAAGGGTTTTGGTTGCTATACCGGGACTTTTATCATTGTCAAGAAGAGTGCTCCTGCGCGTCGGTAGCCTCAAGATTAGTGGCGAATAGTTTCATGGGAGCTAGAGATACAGTGAGAGTACTAGTTTAACAGCTTCATGTGGCATGAGCGCAACTGTAGGTAGCAAATAGTTAAAAAACTCACTTTTTGTCTGACTAATTGTTCTTTATTAGCAAGTTTAGTAAGCGACGTGTATTCATAATAACGACCTTTGCATTGGAATGCTTCATTAACCTTCGTAAGGGGGTTAGCCTAAGAAGCAATACAAAAAATCATCGTCTCTCTATTTGCGCACCAGCAACAGCGCTGTTATGCGTCAGGATTCAGGCCCTAGTTGTATCCTTAATAATTAAGCACACGTTCAAGGACGCTCAATCAATACTCTGCAGCAATCGCTGTGACCATTGAGGTAATATACGAATACCAATGTTGTTTCCTGTGTCCTTTATTGATTGCTTCTGCTTTTCTGACATGAAATTGGTGAGACTTCATAAATCACAGCGCGATATAATTGCCAATAAGAAAAGTCACATTCTGATAAGCAGGGATGATCAAGCCTTACCAAAAGTATATCAGGAATAATGTGTTTGCAAGAGTTTCTTTTAGGTCAATTACAACACGTTGTAGGCCTCATAAAAGGACTAATAGAAACAAGGCAACAAGCCCTAGTGATAGCAGTATGTACTTATCCGTTCCAAGATGGGCGAGACAATACCAGCCACCTCAAATCAAATAAGGAATATGTATACGTTACAAGAGCTTTAACTAGACATCTATGATATCCAGCTAGTGGAGATGTCCTTATCTACACAGATTAGCGTTTTATTCTCCTCATAGACCCGATAAGAGTCATAAAACAGTTGCACTTTCCGACGACTTATCCGTCGAGATATCTAGATAACCGATCGATGTATGCATCAAGACCTCCGATGAGCGCGGTCACTTCCCCAATATATCCCCCTTCCCCACATTCCCCTCTTCAAAGGTCATGAGTTCTTGAAAATGCAGGCTAATTCTCGTATATTACATAACAGTTCGTCAAGCTCCGAGAATAAGCGTTGAAGCTATGGACGGAAGATATTCGAGCCCCGACGGATAAGGCGGAAAAGCACGACTAAACACGATGACGCCGTTGGAGCCGCAAATGGTAAGCTTATCGAGGTGGTAGGTTACTGATATCGGGCCTTTTACAGGTGCGGAGTATGGTCTACATATATAAGTAGAATGTTGATCTCTGGTGGTATAGCTTCACTAGTTACGTATATGTTGTGTCACATCTAATCCAGTATATTATACAATCGTGTTTCTTTCTATTGCATTGACTCTAGCTGTACCGTCCAAGTAAACACCTATGATGGAGTTGGATCAGGATACCCTCAGGGCTCAATTCTGCCATGCACTTTCTGAAATGTACAAGAGCGAGGTCCCCCTCTACGGGGATCTAGTCGATATCGTTTGGAAGGCAGATGCTGAAGCCATCAACGCTAGCCAGAAACGAGGGTCTTCAGGCGTGATCAATCCAGATGACATCTTACCGTCACGGAATCGAGTCGAAAGACATGGCGCCATACGTCTGGGCACTGAATACGAGCTTTCTACTATCCGGCGTATGTTTGCGATCATGGGTATGTTTCCGGTGGGATATTACGACTTGAGTGCCGCTGGGTTCCCCATGCATGCTACTGCGTTTCGACCCAAGACACAGGAGGCATTATCCACCCACCCGTTCCGGGTGTTCACAACAGTATTACGCATGGAGCTATTGACGAAGAGGACACGAGATCTGGCCCAGACAGCTCTGCGACAGAGGAAAATTTTCACGGATCGACTAGTCACCCTCATTGAACTGGCTGAGAAACAGGGTGGTCTCGGTCCAGCTGAGAGCAAGGAGTTTATTATGGAGGGACTGGAGACGTTCCGGTGGCATTCGAAAGCGACTGTGACAATGGAGGAATATCAGATCCTGAAGGCGGAACACCCTTTAATCGCCGACGTCGTCTCGTTTCCCAGCTGTCATATCAATCATCTCACGCCACGGACGATTGATATCGATCTAGTTCAGGAAATGATGCAAAAACATGGGATGCCGGCAAAGGAAAGAATCGAAGGCCCTCCGCGGCGGCAATGTCCAATCTTGTTACGTCAGACTAGCTTCAAAGCGCTGGAGGAGACTGTTTACTTTCGAGATGCTCATGACACTTATGTCAAAGGGTCTCACACAGCTCGGTTTGGCGAGGTTGAACAGCGCGGGTATGCCTTGACACGAAAAGGTCGTCAGCTTTACGATCGGATCTTGTCACGGGTCAATAATGAGTCTGTGGAGAAGGGTGTTAATGCTTCTGAATATGACGATCTCTTGGTAAAATATTTCAAGGAGTTTCCGGACGATATGACTGAGCTCCAGAAGCAGAAGTTGGCATATTTTTACTACCAGTTGACATCGCGCGGTAAAGAATCTCTAGGATTAGAGAAAGACTTAAGGGGTGATAGTAGGACATTGGCTCAGCTACTTGAGGATGATATCATTGAGTATGAGCCCATTACATATGAGGACTTTCTTCCGTTATCAGCCGGAGGTATCTTCAACTCGAACCTGGGGAGCAAGAATCAGTCAAAGCAGCTGGTTATGGACGCGGATGCAGATCTGGATGGGTTCCAACGCATGTTGGGAACATCTACTATGGACGAATTTCATCTATATGCACAAATACAACAGGATAGCTTGGAAAGATGTCGGGCGCAATTGGGATTGGATGTGCTTCTGAAATAAGATGCGTGTATGATCGAGAGGGGTTACATACTTAGTTCTGAGGAATAGCAACGAGCATTATTACACTACGAGAAGAATTCCATTGGAACGGCTCGTCAGTTCAGGCTCTACCTCGTAACTTATCCATGGAGAACTCCTTCATCAGTAAGGAAGCTCCAGAGCATACGTACGCTAGCCACCGCGTACTATTCATGCAACTTAGTACTCAGTATATCATTCCGATAGTGGTCCTGACTAGGGTGATCTAGGTCATACGATGAACATGAATTCTCCGCTTGGAGAATATGGAAAGATCAACATAATACGGAGTAGAACTGGCAAGATGGCTAAGTGCACTCGCCCCGGTTATACTTAGAATGGCATAGTCCGCATGCCCGAGCAGAGTCCGTCGCATAAAGGAGGCGTTCGGGACAAAGAAGAATGTGCCACCGGTCAATCAGTTTGTGTCACAAATGCCCTAGCTGGGTTTGACACCATTCAAGGGATGAGTATAGTCTAATCTAGGCAAATGCACATATACAATAAAGTTCTAGCATTAGATGTCCAGTTTGAACTATTAATATGGGCTATCGGAGTAGCGACGAAGAGTTCAACCACTTTAACCACCCGTTGTTATGTATCCAATGTGTCTGACATAGCCAACGGCTCTATATGGACGTTAATCTTGATTAATAATAATATGTATCCAATTGCTCTCTCACCGCAATGTAGACAAGCCCTAAATTCTCCCCTTTAGTGCCCCCGAAAACGACCGATCACTAAAATTTCACCTCCGTAAAGAATTCCTAAACTCCTGCCACTAGCTTTGCATTTACTGAATGGCTAGTAACCCGGCTTGCATGAACTATTGGGCCGACTGAATCTATAGGCTCTCACTAATTATCCCGCTTGACAAGGTGCCTCCTCTACATATTTGTTGGCTGGGTACCGCTCAATCTTGTTCTTAAACGAAAGAACACAATCTATCAATACACAAGTTGAAAATTACTAGCTAAATCATTGTAAGAGCCTAAGCTACGTAGATATAAGTATGGGCATCGTTCTTGTGGCTTCTTGAAGGTGTGGTCTATTCCTTGCTGTCATCCATTATATTTATTAGGTCGTGGTTCCGGTAGTTATAGCGACGTTGGGATGGTGCCTTGCGTTACTATTTCACCTCTGACTGCATAGACAACAGCTATATATAAATTCGGCATGTTTGTTCTCCAAATCCGGAAATTCGTTGAGCGTGAGAGTATTTCAAGGATGTCTTCTCCCTAATGCCAATTGATCATACTCAGTAATTTGGCATTCCTTCCAGTCCCTCTGGACAGAATATCCTCCCCATCTGAACGTCATGCGTGTATCCTCGTCTTTATCTACTCTCGGCCTAGTAGCTACAGCATCTGCAGGGCTTGACAGCAAGGTCAACCTCTTCAGCTATGGACAGCCAGGACCTATCTTAGGATCCTCCTTCGCTGTCCCTGGAACCAATGAGACATTCGACTATGTGGTCATAGGAGGCGGAACTGCCGGCTTGACAATTGCCAGCCGACTGGCCCAGAGCGGATCTAATCTGAGTGTTGCCGTCGTAGAGGCCGGCGGATTCTACGAAGTCGACAATGGGAATCTATCCATCGTCCCCGGATATTCAACTTTCTTTACTGGGTGGTCCCCCAGCGATTACCAACCTCTTGTTGACTGGGGTCTTACAACTGAGCCACAGCCTGGAGCTGCCAATCGCGCCCATCACTATCCGCGTGGAAAGACTCTAGGGGGCAGTTCGGCCAGGAATTTCTTGCTCTATCAACGACCTACGATCGATAGTATGCAAAAGTGGGCAGATGAGGTAGGTGACCAAAGCTACACGTTTGCCAACATGCTACCCTTCTTCAAAAAGTCTGGCCACTATACGCCTCCCGACCAAACTGCCTATCCGGATATGTCCAACACTCAGACGGTAGACGCTTTCACGCCAGCCGGGGGTCCTCTGGAGATATCGTTTGGTAATCACGTCGACCCCTTTGGCGCCTATGCGCGTAAGGCGTACATTGCTCTCGGAATGGACCAGATTGATGGTTTCAACAACGGCAAGCTCTTGGGCTCTGCGTATGCTACATCGACTATCGACCCTAGGAACGCACACCGTGTTTCGTCCGAGTCCAGCTTTCTGCAAGCAGCCCTCAATAGCGGCGCAAATTTGGTAGTGTACAAGAACACCTTAGGCCAGAAGATTCTTTTCAACTCGGACAAGGTTGCGACAGGCGTTCTGGTTTCGACAGGTGCGACTTTTGGCACCGAATCAGTCAATTTCACATTGAATGCTCGCAAAGAAGTGATCGTGACTGCTGGGGTCTTCCAATCTGCTCAGCTCTTGATGGTCTCCGGCATTGGTCCTTGCAACGAATTCTCCAAGTTCGGTATCCCCTGCATTAGCCATTTATCAGGCGTTGGCAAGAACCTGCAGGACCACGTGATGTTTGGTTCTGCGCGTCGGGTAAATGTCCCGACAGCTTCTGCAGGAATCAACAACGCAACACTCGCTGCGCAACTGGTGCAACAGTACCTCCAGGATGCCTCTGGCCCGCTATCAATATTTTCGTCCAGCTACTACGGCTGGGAGAAACTTCCGGAGCCGTATCGTTGCCAGCTATCAAACCAATCTATTCAAGCCTTGACCGCTATTCCAACTGACTGGCCTGAGCTCGAGTGGCTTACTATTGGTGCTTATCTGGGTAACGGATTCAACAGACAGACTGCTGACCCTATGGATGGTCATAACTACGCCACTATCAGCACAGCTCTCATTGCACCACAATCCCGCGGTACGGTCTCCCTGGCGGGACCAGACATGAACACCTTACCCATCATTGACCCACAATGGCTAGTCGATACCACAGATATAGAATTAGCCATTCAAGGGTTTAAACGCGGTCGCGAGGTATGGGTAAAGCTCGTTGAACTGGGAGTTGCCGACCCGGTAGAGTACTTCCCAGGGACCAATGTCACGACTGACGAGCAAATCTACGAGTTCATCAGTCAAACTTCCACGTCTGTGTATCATGCCTCATCCACTTGTAAGATGGGCCAGAAGGACGACCCCATGGCGGTTTTGGACAGTAGCGCACGGGTGTATGGCGTACAGGGTCTGCGTGTCGTCGATGCCAGCAGCTTTCCTTTTCTACCTCCAGGACACCCGCAGTCAGTGGTCTACGCTCTTGCAGAGAAGATTGCAGACGAGATTTTGAGCACTCGAGAACAGTGACCCGATCCTTTTTGGGCGCTGTATATATCGCATTGGTACGTGGAGGTTTTTTATATAATTTCAATTGACAGGTCTATCTTCTATCAATCAAGAATGTATTCTTGTGTTTTGATATAGATGACGATAGTCGTCTATATTAACATGTAGTGCAATACTTACTGCGGAACGGTCTCTATCGTAGCAATGCTGCCGACTCAAAGTTGATTATTCAAATTGCGATACAGAATACAATACAATGCACCATTCAATGTGCGTAAAATCTATCTGTACATGTTGCCTCGATGCCCAATAAACAGATATAGAACAAGACCCAAGGACCATCATGATCCATTCAGCTACAGCCCAGACAGGCTAGCCCAAACGCAACACTTTTTGCTATATCTCTTCGCTCTCCATTATTCATATCGGTTCCCCTTTGAACGAAGGGCCTAGTTACGCCTTGACTTCAAGCTCTGAGGTAGTCTCCCCTTCCTCAACAACAACAGCACCCTCCTGCAACAATTCCTCTACAGTCTTCACCTTGACATCCATAACCCTCAGTAACGTATACCGATGCTTACTCCGTACTTGTCTCACATGTCGCTGTCTCCTCTTCGTCTTCTCCTTCACCCTCAACGGCTCCGCATCGACTCCCATAACACGTAGCCGGCACTCAAACAGCCGCTCATCGATAAATGGTGCTCCCTTAAGCGTAAAGTCACGGGAACCTAGAACAGTTGCTCGGTTGAACCGGATGACATCGCCAGCCTTGACCTTGGGCATCAGGAAAGGGAGACGGAGGTGATCGCCTTCAGTGAGGAGAAAGGGTTGGTCGTGAAGGTGAGCAGTGATATAGTGCGGCTTTTGAGTTGACAGGTGCGGCAACTTCTCGAGAAGGGATTTGGTCACTGTTAATGGGGAGGTGAAGGTCGGGGCCACGGGGAGTTTGGTGCTTGGAATTTCGGAAATGGTATTGGACGGTGTGGAGATGGGTGATTGTTGGCTAGGTGTGGTGGTTTGGGCGCGAGGTGTCGCACTGAGTGGTTCTGAAGGTTTCGCAGAGTGTGATTGCGAGGTCGTAGTCGTTGTTGATGCTTGACGCAGACAGGCCCCGAAGCTGGTGGTGAGAGGCCGAGCGGACTGCTCAAACGGCAGAGCGAAGGCTCTTGCGAGCGCTGTTCGGGAAAACATGACGTGGTTACTGCAGGATTATTGGTCTCAGGGTAATTCTGCACTTGCTTTTCCGGTCTGGAAAAGGCAAGACTAAAGTCGCAATGGACGTGGTGGACAGTTCTTGTATCGGTCCAAACTTGAGGCCGCGAGAAATTCCAGTGGATCCCGATGTGGTTTGGCACGTGATGTGGCTGGTGCCGATGGCGTCCACGGTGATAAACACCACATTAGACAAGTTGCAGAATTATTATTCAGGAGTTGTATTCGATGGCTGACTGGAAACTGAGTCGTAGCTTACTTCAAGTATAAGATCGAAGTAATCCTACATGAGTCCTCTTCTTGGGAGTCCAAAAGTGTAGGTCGGTCTGTTATCACGTGATTTATCGATACCAAGCCACTCTTTCCGTGCATCGAACATTTTTTACATCTCCGCCAACAGAGTTGTACTCCGAACAGTATCCTAATTATCCCAACCCTTCTGTTCCTGTTGCCGTGTATTAATCATGGTACGTCTACACCCTCATATATACATATGGCTCTATGGCGTCCCCTGGAAGTCTTTATAATAGAAAACTGACAAATTTATCCAACTACAGCCTCAGAACGAGTTCGTCCTCCCGCCTCAGTCAACTCTCCTTCATCATAAAAATACAGCATACTGACCGACTCCAGGTATATCGAGCGCTGGCAAAAGCAGCACGGAAAGCGTCTTGACCATGATGAGCGAGTCCGCAAGCGCCAAGCCCGTGAAGCTCATCAACAGTCCAAGGATGCCCAGAACTTGCGTGGTTTGAGGGCCAAGCTGTACCAGCAGAAGCGCCATGCCGAGAAGATCCAGATGAGGAAACGCATTAAGGCGCAGGAGGAGAAGAATGTCAAGTCGTCCGCGCCCGACGAGCCATCCAAGACGCCTTTGCCACAGTATCTGCTTGACCGATCCCAGGCAACCAATGCTAAGGCACTGTCCAGTGCCATCAAAGATAAGCGGAAGGAGCAGGCGGCTAAATTTGCGGTGCCTCTGCCTAAGGTCAAGGGTATCAGTGAGGAGGAGATGTTCAAAGTTGTCAATACCGGAAAGAAGACACATCAGAAATCTTGGAAGAGAATGATCACAAAGCCTACCTTCGTTGGTAATGACTTCACCAGAGTCAATCCCAAGCGTGAACGTTTCATCAGGCCCATGGGTCTGCGTTACAAGAAGGCAAATGTTACACAGTATGTTTATTTTCTTGCTTAGGGTTTTGGGCAAGGATATTGTTGCTGACGTTTATTTAGCCCCGAATTGGCGGTCACTGTTCAATTACCTATTATCTCGGTCAAGAAGAACCCACAGAACCCTCTTTACACCTCCTTGGGTGTTCTGACTAAGGGAACGGTATGTTTTTCTCACTTAAAATCATCTCCGGAAGGTGGGCTCACATTTCAAAACCTAGGTTGTCGAGGTGAATGTTTCGGAATTGGGTTTGGTAACCACCACTGGAAAGGTCGTCTGGGGTAAATATGCTCAGATCACGAATGTATGGAGAGAATCCCCTATTTCTACTGGAGATTTTGCCTGCTGACTTTGATTCTAGAACCCTGAAAATGACGGATGCGTTAACGCGTATGTTCTTACCCTTGGAGCCGCCTATTATCAGAAGTATGCGTATAAACTAACTTCGTTCTCAGTGTTCTCCTCGTTTAAACATTCTTCGGTCAACGTTCATGAATCTGCTCTACCACTCATATCTTCCATCCTCGATACCATTTGATGTCATAGAAATTTCGTCTTTGGCTTGCTTTCTTTCCCTTATTCCTTCGGTTTTCTCACCGGCGGCGTTTGAGGCGCGCAATATGTCATTTATAAAAGTATCGTCTTCCTGCCCTGGTTCTCAACAGAGTAGCTTTGAAATATAGATTCATCTGCAATAGTATTGGGAAATCATTTCAGTATATTATACTCGTCCTTCGTAGCTATTTGTGCAATTGATGCATCTAAGCACGATTATATATGGTGCTACAAACATCTATTACCTGCTAAGAGCCTTTTGCTCTTGATGGTGTGAACAAAGAAACGTGAGAGATATATATATATTCCTATTCGAAGGGGAATCTCTTGAACCACTGTAATTTGCTTCACCTGGCTACCACCGCATTATTAGTAGTGAGGATACTCGGGCGCTTGACCCACCCCAATTCTTATCCAAGGCGGTGAGGAGCGATAGTATGCTGTCGTAACCAGAATATACTTCAACACCCAACCTTCAACCTCATTTTACTTCCATCGTCAACAATAAGTCGTTACCTTCTAAGTATGACCGCCACCTCACCCGTGGCGGACCCCCTGACTGTCCTGCCCCCAGAGATTGTCCTGCGCATCTTGGAATTCACCCCTGTCTCCGCCCTCGCATCCCTGACCGCAGTATCTCAAGCCTGGCACAGATTTATCGACGTCACACATCAAGAAGCTATCTACAGCTCCGAATCTAAAACCACCCAACCGCTTGGAGGCGCTCGTGATTTCTCATTTATATGGAACGCCACAAGCTTCTCTAACCTATTCAAAGACACGGAATCATGGAAGGACCTGTGCAAGCGGCAGACGCTGCTCGCCCGCAACTGGGCCAAGTCGAACCCAGTCAGCTGGGAGTCCGTGTTGCAAGTCGGTAACGAACCCGTCTGGCGGTTCCGCGCCGATTTCAAGCGGCGGTTCTTCATTTCCACGTCCCACGCTGGTGGATTGAACGTCACGGATATGGACACGGGCCGGCTCCTGTGGCGACTTCCCTCCACGCTGGATCGTGATGAGGATGCAGTTCGTCCATTCGCGCATCTGGAGTATCAGGATGGGATGGCCGTGTTTGATCGTGAAGGGGATGCGGTTGAAGTCTGGCAGACAGGTCTAGAAGGTGCAACGCATGGTGAGTTCCGGCGCATCGCCGTTTTAAATCATGATTGTCAGACAAGAGGATTTCAGTTGTCTCACTGGACGCTCTGCGTGGTGTCTACTGAGGGGCAAGGGTTTGTGTATGATATGACACAGCGGCCTCCCAAGTTGACCACGCATCTGGAGATCGAGCGAGACGCCGTCGGCCATCTAGACCAGAGTAAGGACGTCGTGATTTACTCCATGGGGTCACGAGGCTATCATGCCTACGACAAGACGTCCGGTGCGTTCTTGGGCGCACTGCAACCGATGCATTGTACGGACAAGTACCATATTCGTCCACCGGTCGACGCCTCCCGTTATGCGCTGTCGGGAGCTGCGCGACACGGTCTACCACATCGATTACTCCCTCCGGGGCCACCTCCAAAAGGCCTAATGCCGATTAAGCTCTCTAAAGGCATCCTTCCACTACCGACCGACCGTAGACATATCCGGTACCGCGAGGACGAATGGGGAGCTGGTATGTTGCAAGGCGACCTCTTCGTCGGCTTTTCCCGCGCCGGCCGTGTCTTCGTGTGCTCCGACTGGCGGAAGGCCCTCCACGACCGATTCAGTCTCGCAGCGCACAGTTCCCTTATTGAATGCGAGTCGGATGGGTCTAGCTTTGACCTAGGCGGCTGGTTGTCAGTGCGCAACCACCGGCTGATGTTCGAGATCCAGGATCGGATTTATGTCGTCGCGCTTGATGACGACAACAAGATTCAAGACGTCGATCGTCCCGCCCGTGCTTCGTATTCGCTGCTTACCAGCTCGGCGCCACAGCTTGCGGTGCCGGTCAGTTTCATGGCGTTGTATGATGATGCGATCATAACCACTTACACTGTATGTTCCACATTACTACCAATCGCCAAGATAAAATGAAAACAGAAGCAACAGAACTAATACTAGAAAATTCAGACCCTCGGCTGGCGCCAAAACCTCCCCGATATCCCAGGCGGCATACCCCCGCAACAACATGAGGGCCACTCTCGCATTTTCCCGACCAAAGCCATCCGCATTATCAGCCTAGCTCCCGACCTCTCCAACAACAAGCCTTCTTCGACCTCCAACGAGGGTGAGCCTCGAGACACCACGGCGACGCAGAGAGGTCTGTGGGATCCTGACCAGCACTATCAGCCACCAGACGCGATCTGGCAATCACAGGCCGGGCTCTTGCACTTGGTTAGTATGCTTGGGCAAGGTTTCTATGATGAGGACGACGACGACGAGGAGCATGATGAAAACCAAGGTGCTGATGCTATTGTTTATGATGAGCTGATGACTGCGAGTACGGGTGGCCATGAGGGTAGTGAGGATGAGGAGTGGGAGGATATGGATGATGATGACGATGAGGAGCAGGAGCATGGCCATGCGCGTTCCCTTACGCATGAGGGAGCCTAAAGTTGAAGAAGTGCCGGGGTTGACGCTGCGGTTTTGTGCCTGAGGTCGTATAGATGGATATTTTCTTCTTGAGTACGAGGGGTAAGCAGCACGTCTAGTGTGGAGGGAACTCACCCGTGCAACGTTGAGAACTTTTGCATACGGCAAAAAGATAAAAGGAGTGGGAGGTTATGGATTGGATATCTTCTTTCGGCAAGTCATGGCAAAAGAAGGATTGGAGGAAGAATTGGTTCGCACGTTGATCCTCGATGTTCAGAAAGTCAAAACCTTGCCGGGGTGAGTTGAAATCTGTTCGGCCGTGTCTGAACCAGTGCTAAATACTTGCTAAACGACGGCGAATAGGACGACAAGGCGTACCAGGCAGAGAATGTCGCCCTCAACGGCGCTGACGAGCTACCCCATGTGCAAGAAGGAGGTCAGATGTATGAATAAGGTAATGAAAACAGGCACGAAATTCGACAGGATCAAATTATAGGGGCTATAAGTACACTGAAAACCACGCCAACGTGGAGTATATCGAAGATACCGAGCAAGAATTGAATGAGAACGATATTTGGGAGGGAGTATCATGATAAGGCGTCAAAGGTTGCCGAGATCTTCCTGAGGGTCAGATTTTCAACTCTCTCTGCTTCGGGGCCAACAGATGCAACGGATGCAGCTGCAGGCATTACATATAAAATCCCTGATATTCCCCCCTTACAGGCTTTATCTTAACAATATTCTTAGGAGACCCCAATTATGTAGGTACGGCTCCAGACTAGTGCAATCTATTGAGGTCCTCTTACTCTGGCCACTCACCCCTGCACTCTCACCCGACTCAATGATTCGCTCCGGCTGCTCAGGGCGTACTCAAATTTGTTCAATGAGCAAAGAGCGGCGTCTGCTAGAAAAATATGATATCTATATAGCTGAAGTGTCAATCGTACCAAATCAGCATCGGGTAGGTAGGTAGGTCAATCCTTGACTACTCGACATCATCAAACAATAGGTAAGACAAGGAATAAAATTTCGAATAGAGTGAATCGTATTATATTCCAATTATACTCAAACTCCAGACCCACGCTGAATCCACAGCTTCCAATGCAACCATGAGTGTAAAAATAACCATATACAATGCTCAAAAGAGACCTCAAACACCAAGAGCATATACCCAAAAAGGTAAAATGATAGATCCAAGAAGTGTAAGACAAAGGAAATACTCCATGCGGGGAGAGAACGAGTTCGATCAATAGGCAGACATGAACGCCGGATCATCGGATCATCGGATCATTCAGGATATCACAAAAAACGTATAGAATGGCCAACGGAAACAAAGGAAATCATTTATCAAGTCAAGAGTATGTTGTCATGTGTTCTCTTCCAATGCCGCTTTAATCTTTGCAAAAAACCCAGCTGGCCATGCAGCTAGTTCTTCCTCTCTGGGTATGCCGCGCACCTTGCAGTGATTTACTACGTTTACCAAGATCCTGTTGAGCATATCCTGGGTGACGGGGACGGCTCCTTCAAGCTGTGCTTCGGGGTATAAGAACGGGTCCCTTTGAGCCAGGAGCTGGTCCACTGTCGGTCGTAACGTTTGATCCCGTTGCAGGCAAGCCTTCAGCGTTCGGATCAATCCTGGAGGAATAGAGACTCCGCCAACACCAAAAGCTGGGAAATCAATCTTGACATTTGGATTTGGGATAGCCAGGATGCGCTCATAGTACTTGGCGATTTTCGCGAAAGGAGGCTGGCCGTACACCATCTTGTAGAGAATACAACCTAAACTCCAGACATCGCTCGGCTTACCGAGCTTCATTACTTTTCCAACGCTTGCTGGTAAACCGAGGGATGCATTCGAATCGATCAAAGCCTCTGGTGACATGTAATTTGGCGTACCAACTTGCTGTTCGCGATGCACGTTGACAGTATTGTCCTGAATGGCGTTCGCAATTCCAAAATCGATCAGCTTTAGCCGCCCTTGTACAAGAAGAAAATTTGCAGGCTTCAGGTCCGAATGAACAATATTGTAGTTGTGGACTGCTTGGACGCACTCAAGCATCTCCTTCCAGTAATATCGAGTAAAGTTGATATCGAAAACAGCATCCTCGGCATTCAGTCGGTACGTGAGAATCTTTTCCAAGTCAGACTCTCCGATTTCCATGAGAACACTGAGGGTGTGCTTGTCTGAATTTAACTCCCAGTCAAACAAACGCACGACGCGGTCCAAGTTCTCTAATTTCTTGAGCAGATCAATTTCTCCTTTGTAGCCGGTCAATGTTACCGGGTCAACGTCCTCCAGATTCACTCGTTTTAAAGCAAATATTTTGTAGTTTTCAGCCATGACTCGGTACACACGAGAGCTACCACCTCGTCCAATGCAATCCAGCCGCGTAAATGGTTTGTGATTGACCGATACTTGATTGCGCTTTCTGCGAGATGAAGATGCCGTTGCTGCACCTCCTGTTGCTGTAGCAGTCTCGAGAACAGACATCTTTGGGGGAGGAGGAGCCGGTCTATGAGGGGTGTTGTTGCTTCGAGTCGATAGAATCTTTCTAGGTGAGTTTCCCGCAGGCATTTCCATATTATCTTTCTTCTCATCTGCATAGACTACCGGGGGCTTTTCTGGCTTGTCAAGCAAATTAAGCCCCTGTTTGTTTACCCGCTTGAATGTCGGAGGTGGCTCGTTCTCTTGGTCTCGAGATGCAGGTAGTGTGGGCGGAGGAGGAACTTTGAACACAGGTTGTTCCCTAGAACTCGACGGCTTGGATGACGTCTCGGACGATGAGCCAGGCGTTGACTTAGAGTGTGATCCATATGATTTAGGAGAAGAGGACCTGGAGAACGGCCCCTCGCTCGCTGAGGTGCCGGCAGCATCAAACGCTCGATATCCCTCGGATTTGTGTGGTGGGCTGGGGTCTGCCCATGATACCTTGGGTGATGATGATTTCGCAGTGTTCTTATATTGATATTCGTTATTATCGTAGTTCCCATCATGGTTCGTGTCTTTGTAGTTGTCTAGATCATTATTTTCTTCACTTTGCCGTCGAAGCACGCCCCTTCTCGCAGGCCCATTCAAGAATGTTCCCGTCAGTCTTCCGACTCTTTTCACACGCAACGAACTATGGAGGCCTATGTCATCTATATTACGACTCCGAAGCACCGATGCGGTGCCCAGACGTGGGGCGTAATCGTCATCGTATTTAACCCTCCTTCCATCTTCAAGGCGACTTGCACTATCATGCTCTTCCACAGAGCTTCTATCAGCTGATCGCCTCTGAGAGGGCGATATGGATGCAGGGGATCGCGTGCCACTGCGTGATCCATTGATACGAACACTGCGATGTCTCGGAGCTGGCGTAACGAAATCCTGCGAGCTTCCCCGCGCTTCAGAGTCGACATCCTCGCTGCTTGAAAGATGCGACCCTTCTCTTTTAAACCTTGCGCTACTGCTTAGACCCGGTCCAATGCGAACCACCCGAGGCGCCGGGCTCCCGCTCGACCGGTCGTTGGGGGATGTTGTCCGAGAGCGCCTCTCTTGACTCGTTGGCACAGAAGCCCTGTGATCACTCGGATAGTGGTCCTTTTGACTTTGTTGTTGAAGACGTGGAGATATGTCTAATCCATCTTCATCAAGCAAAGCTTTGACGGAAGCACTGAACTTAGGTTCTGGAACCTCGTCATCTGAGCTGTCGCCGGGAGAGTACCGCTTGGGCATAGATAGCCCATTGCTTCGAGGTGCGGCCGAGGTTTGAATTTCCGGTGACGTACGCCTGGGGCCGGAGCGAGAAATCGAGGCGCGGGACATTTGTCGGGTAGACGGCTGTCGACGGAGACCACTTGTATAGGTTGCGGATATGGAATTCGTTGAGGCCATCATAGAGATTCAAGGCGAGGCCACATGGACGCGTCCGCCAATGCGTCGGTCCCACTGGCCAAAAGATACGGGAAGGCACTCGCCGCTGGGTTGTCGACTTTCTGCTTGTGGTGTATACCGTTCGGAACAACGTACTTGATGAAGGCACAACATTACGGGAGGCTGGGGTGCGGGTACTTTATCACGTGAGATGTGGTTGCCACGGCAATGGTTGGATGACAACAAAGCCCGAGTTCACTGTTGTGAGGCTCTTACTATGTGTGTTGCTACATGAATGGCAATGAATTTACTCCAGAATATGCTTGTATATACTTCATACATACATCATCGGACGTCAACCCTTGAATGTACAGAACACACAAACGCCCTATGATGGGAATTGTGTGCTGCGCCGTGCCAAGCTAGACGACTCTCTCAAGCACTATTCGCCACTATATATATACTATAGTGGACTGTGTGTGTATCATGTGTACTTAAGAGACTCACCTTCACCTTTTGGGGTTGGATGTCAGACGTCAAACAACTCTACTTAAATTACAAGTAATCTGAAACCTACGCCAAGGCGCTCTCGGACGTATCCTTGACTCTAAGTAGATTACTACTATGTGCGTTGCAGATAGGAAGGAGGCTAGGGCTTATATTAGTATACATGACACATGGAGCTACTACTTGAAGGTGTCGCCGTAGTGCTGACCACCTCACACACAGCTTGATTTTTAGCTGTGTGCCTATTACCTAACGTTCAATAGACAGAGGCTTGGTTACCCTTGCTGCATATACTACTGTGACTAATATAGATCAGGTTCATGCATGGGTATTACTAAAAATCATACGACGGCTCTCTACACCGTAGAGAAAAATCTGAAATGCCCTCGGTGCAATCCGAAACACAGGGGCAGAAGATGATAGATCCAATGGATAGATTGGTTTAAACTGCTGTGGTAGGTTTAGGCCACTTCAGATTTGGTTTGGTGGCTTGAGAACTCCTGCCCAGTATTGCTATACCAATTAGGTCATTGAATTCCGACATCAACCGTATTTCGGCATTTCCATAGCTCGGGGAATGACCGAACAAGCTCTGCCGCAGCATGCATAGAACATGCATGCATGTGCCATTGTGGACGAGTTGCACCAAGTACTGTACCTGTACTATCATCTTTTACAAATATCGCTCAAGGTCCAAGGGGTGCTGTGTCGGTACCTAAATTGGGACAAGCACACCCGGCTTCGCTCACCTGAGCGTCACCTGTTCTCCATAATCTTTCCGGTGACTCGCCCATTTGGATCTTAAAGGTTTGCTCTCTCATCATGGCCGATGGTAGTCGATAGGGCCACAAGAACTCCTCTGCCAACCAGTACCAAGTAAGTTAACATGCCAAGTTGGATTCTATTCTCATTTTAAAGTTTTCAAGGTTACCTAGAATAGAGAGACACAGAGAGATCCAGACCAGCTGCAAGTGATGAAACTGCGAACCCATCGCCGGTCCTCCACTTCTGTTACAGAGTCGAACAAACTCTTGAGTTAGTCTTTCTTGATTTGATTTTTGATCGCACGGAAATCCGTCACTGAAAGCGATCTGAGCCTGGTTCCGTCGGTTAAGGCGGCCAGACGGGGCAGCTCAGGCCACTTAGAGTGGAGTGGAGCCTTAAGGAACCAAGGCCTCAAGGGTACATGGACGCATGGATCCAGGAACGGGCCTTGTTTGGGCAACGATCTCCAATGGCTCCAAAGATAGGCTATCGGGATGATTATTATTCAACTATCGAGGACTACCACGACGAGAGTGGCCTGGGTCGCTGTAGGTCTCATTTATGCTGTCCGAATGCGAGTCTATTCCATACTATCTAATTGTCTTCGACTCTCGATCACGAGAACGGAGAATTCTTGTTTTTGAGATCTCGATGACCGACCAATGCTCGGTGGTGAAGCAAGCCAAGAATTTTAGTCTACTGCACCGCCGTCTTTCGTCCCTGACTAGTGCTAAACTAGTAAGTCAAGTCCACAATTTTCAGCGTACCCAGGAGATGGGGGGCTCCTTTTTGTTTTCTCACGAGACTCTGTACGGGGAATACCGTGGACAAGGAACTGCCCTAGGTTTCATGGCGTCCGCTAAACCCCAGTCTTTATATATGAGGGTGTTCGTTCCTTCCCTGGAGAAGACAATTGCTGCTATATTTGGTATCCGTTCTGCTAACAATACCGATAATGGCTAAGCGAATAGGTCATAGTTGCCCTCATTGTACCTGCCCGTTATTGGGATTATTTAAACATTCAGTAGCGCAATTGTAACGGAGGTTTTCACGGGCGCCCCTATTTTGCAGCCAGATTCTAGAGTTGTGCAACACATTGGATGGAAATCGAGCACTTTACGCTGGATTCATTACAACTTTTTTTCTGCTTTCATGGCCTTCGTCGAATTCAATCACCAGGGTATTCTGACAAGGACTTTCAGCCATCGCAAACCTCACGTTTCATGCTACCTTCAGTCAAGGAAAAGCTTAGTACCTAGACCGACAAACCGAGGGTAAAACACCGGCCGTGCTGATCATCCATGGGTCGACTCGGGGGTAGACCGGTTCAACGATTATCGTACTCGTTACTCAAAGGAGAGCCGGAAATCTTTCGTCATTGGCTGAAGTTAACAGCAAAGCCGCAGTATTGTGATGACATTGCTGCTAAACAGCCCCTGGAGGCTGGAGCAAGGCGACCTACCACAGAAGGAGTTTTTTTTTTTTTTTTTTTTCTTTTTTTTTTTTTTTTTTTTTTTTTTTTTTTTTTTTTTATGCTTCCCTTTAGCGCATGAACTCCACCGACCTCCACCATTTTTTTTTTTTTTTCTCTTTCCTCCGACTTCCGTTGACTCCTACTGCTAGTATGCTTTGACGCTAATATGCTATGAATCAATGGCTTTGCCGTGCTATCCCTTTTAGAGAAGGTTTGGGCTGAGGAAATTGATTGAAGGGACCCTTGGTCTGCGATTAGAACGGTCCGGTCTTTTTCTTTTCCACAAGTCTGCCAGACTCTGGAGTATGCTGGGCAGGTTGCCGAAGTATAGCCTGTGATCCAGAAGGGCGACCCGCAGAGTTCGGAATTCATGCCCTCCTGGTTAGCGAACCCCGTTGCCTGAAATAGTATTCCTATCCTGCTTGGTGTGTTTCGAAGGTTCCCACATTAAACGTTAGCCCAATGTCATTTGCTCTCCCACTGGCAGTTAGCGTTCCACCCGGCTAGCTTGGCCTTGAAGATCCGGCTCGATTACAGATGTGCTCTGCCTACTCCAGTTACGTCCAGGGGCCGTGTGCTTAGTGCCAATGAGGGAAATCCGGGTTGCTGGTGCAGTCTCCATCGCATGAGGAGTAGTAACTATGGGAGTAGACGCTTCAGGGGTATATAAACCCCGGCGAAGATCGCCTCTTTCCAAACATCAAGCCTTCGTCAATCGCTTCAAGTTGGTCCTCGTTCATTGGGACCTGCCTTTCATTTTTGTTGTTTGATATTGTTTTTTTTATCAGTCTGTCGTTAATCAACTTTGGCTGCCAACAGCCAGTCATTTTCTTTCTATCTTTTCTATTTCCCTTCGAGAAGTCATTCATTGACGTCTTCCTGGATCTCCACCACACTTTCATTGCTATTCTCGCATAATGCGTGCTAACAACCTTCTTCTGCTCGCCGGTTTGGCGAGCTCCGTTGCTGCTTACCCCACCGATCTCGAAAGCCGTACCCTCGGCCCCCTCCTGCAGGGCATTGGCCAGGGGATTGCAGACATTGGTGAAGGTGTTGGAGGGGGGATTGGGGATGTCACCCAGGGTTTGGCCAATCTGATCAATCTCCTCTTCGGCAGCAGTGGCCATAGCACAGTAACCATCCTTGAGGGAATCAGCGCTCGGGCAGCCGCGGCCCTCGAGGGTGGTGCGTTGGGATGTACGGCTGGTACCATTCACGCCCACGCACGTGCAGAGTTGGCTGCATGGCTTAGGGCTCACGCTGGATTCGATGCCTCCTTGAAGGCAGCCCTCCTGGCCTGGGCAGAAGGCGAAGCCTCCGCCACTTTGTCTGTTGATGTCTGCGCTGGACTGTCATTGTTCATCCCCACATGTGCCGACATTGCCGCTAAGGGTGATCTGTACGTCACACTCGACGGTATCTTCGCCGCCTCTGATCTTGCCGCCCAGGTCGTTCTCAGCGCCTCGGCCCAGTCTTCCCTGTCCGTCTTCCTCTCCGGATCCCTTGGTGTTTCCCTCGATGTCGATGTCAGGGCTGGTCTTGGTCTCTGTGCCGCCGGTGGTCTCGTCGCTGATTTGTCCGCGGACATTAAGGCTGCCCTGAAGGCTTGGCTCTCTAGCTCGGAGTGCTCCTTGAGCGTTTCGTTGAAGGCCTCTGTTCTGGCCTGGTTGGAGGGTAAGATCGAAACTGGCGTCGTCTCTATTGGCACTCTGCCTTCTGGCGGTTTGGCAACCATCTCCGCTGGTGCTGCCATCAGCAGCCTCGTGGAGGAGTCCGGTATTCTGGTGGCAAGTGCCCAGGCCTCCCTCGCTGGGTTCCTCGATGCCGAAATCGCCGCCGATCTTGAGGCCGACATCATCACCGCCCTCAAGGCTTGTGCTAAGGGTGGCATTGCTGCCGACCTTAGTGTTGAGATCCGTACTGCCTTGGCTATCTGGCTCTCTGGTTCCAGCTGCCGCCTTGGTGCCGAACTCAAGTCTGTTGTTCTGTTCTGGCTTACCTTCTCCGTCTCTGCCGACGTCTCGGTTGATGTGAGCGGTAGCCTTCTCACCGACCTCACCTCGTTCATCACCGGAACTGTTGATAGCCTCCTTGGTGCTAACCTCCGCGGTGTGATCTCTCTCCTCATCTCTGGTGAGAGCTTGGTCTCCATCTCCCTCGATGCCCGTGCTCAGCTCGCTGCCGTTTGTGGTGGTGCTGCTGGTATTGAGATTGACACCCAGATCATTCTTATCATCAACCAGTGGCTCTCTGGTTGCAACACCGGCTCCGGTGCTCACAACCGCTCCCCCTCTGGCTCTGTCGTTCCCAGCATTCCCGCTTCTACCCCCGCTGCCTCGACTCCTGTTGTGCCTACTCCCATCCCTACTAGTGCCGGCGCTATCGGCAGCAATGTTCCCTCCGTTCCTGCTGGCTCTGCCACTACCGGTGTCACCTCTGGTATCAACTCTGGCTCTGTCAGTGTGCCTGTCGTCCCTACCCCTAGCGGTCCTGCTCCCAGTGGCCCTGCTCCTAGCGGTGAGGCCGAGACTACTCCCTGTGACACCATCACCTCCGAGACTGTTATTGCCAGCGCAACTACTGATGAGGTTCCCTCTGGTCCTGCCACTACTGGTGTCACCTCCGGCATCAACTCTGGCTCCGTGAGCGTCCCTGCTGTTCCTACTCCCAGCAGTACTGCCCCCGGCGGCGAGGCCAGCACCACCCCCTGCGACACCATCACCTCTGAGACTGTCATTGGCAGTGCCACTACCGAATATCCTTCTGGACCTGTCCCCACCGATGTCAGTCCTACTGGTTCCGAGTCTGTCAGTGTCCCTGCTGTCCCTACTGCCAGCGGCCCTGCCCCCAGTGGAACTGTCCCTGGTGGCGAGGCCGAGACTACTCCTTGCGACACCATCACTTCCGAGACTGTGATTGCCAGTGCCACCACTGACGTCGTTCCTACCGGCCCCGCTGTCACTGGTGTTACTTCTGGTGTCGCTTCCGGCTCCGTGAGCGTTCCCGCTGTCCCTACCTCCAGTGTGCCTGGTGGCGAGGCCGAGACTACTCCTTGCGACACCATCACTTCCGAGACTGTGATTGCCAGTGCCACCACTGACGTCGTTCCTACTGGTCCCGCCTCTACCGACGTTAGTCCTACCGGCTCCGAGCCTGTCAGTGTTCCCGCTGTCCCTACTGCCAGCGGCCCTGCTCCTACCGGTGAGGCTGAGACTACTCCTTGTGATACCATCACGTCCGAGACTGTGATCGCCAGTGCCACCACTGACGTCGTTCCTACTGGTCCCGCCCCTACCGACGTTAGCCCTACCGGCTCCGAGTCTGTCAGTATTCCCGCTGTCCCTACTGCCAGCGGCCCTGCTCCTACCGGTGAGGCCGAGACTACCCCTTGTGATACCATCACTTCGGAGACTGTCTGGCCTGTGGCCACCGAGACAGATGTGCCTTCCGCCAGCACCGCTGTCCCTCCCGTCATCACTACTGCTCCCGTTGTCAGCTCCAGCCCCGCTCCTAAGGTGGTCACTATCACCACTACAGTGAGCGTCGCAGTTTGCGAGCCTTAAGCTGATCAACCATACGGTTTGAAGATTACGAGACAATCGCAATGGTAGACACGTACAATATGCATCGTGTACATACTTAATTCTAATTCTAATGCGCCTGGTTGTACCCTGATCATGCGTCTATGCTCTTTGCGGGGGCTTGCGATCTGGGAAATATGTGATTCACTGATAAGGAAGACTTACGTTCTGGTTTTGTTTTACCTCTTTTTGTGGATTCCCTACAATGGATTACATTCTTTTTGCAGATATATACCTAGATGGGATCTGAGCCCTACTACCTGTATAGTACTTGACGAACTTTTTTAGTAATATAACGAGTAACTTGTGTTTTCAAACTTTTCCAACCGGAATTTCTATCTTCCTTACACATTTTTTCATTTCCTTTGCTTCTTTTTCCAGGAGAACTAGTAGAGAGGAGAGGAACATCACATCATTTCTCCACGGGGCGCACTCTCCATGCAATCAACTTGACAGAAAACAGCGAACCCACACGTGAAAATCAAATCAAATCCACCATGCCTTCTTAAGAATGTCATCGGCAACTAATAATGGGTCGTAATCGATCACAATAAGAACGAACCGTCTTGTGATTTACAGGAGACGGGCCAACATCAACACCAAGTAGTAGGACTAAAGCGAAAGGGGGTTCTCGACCGTTATTAGTGATATCCGGTGGCCACCAGTTCTAAGACTATTTCTGGGCGGCGACGATCATTTTTCAGCTAGGCTACGTATTCTTGGACCCAAAGACCCTTTTTTTTTTTTTTTTTTTTCCCCTCCCCCAAGGAAAAATTATTTGATATTTGGGAAGTGGCGGAGACCCTAAATTGGGAAGGGCTTCGCGAGATTAAAAATGAGTCACTACGGTGTGGAAATTATGTTGGCTTTTTTTGCTTTTGCTTTCTTTGTGTTTTGCGTTGATCGCAATTGTTCTGATAGTATGTAGTAAATCATAATTTGGATAAGATTTTGTATGTAGATCCCGTAATGGGGAAAGTATGAGAGGGTCGTCGAGTTGTCGTTGATCTCCTTCAGCTCCGCTTTATTTTTATTTTTGTTCTGTTTTTGGCTAAGTTCGCTATTAAGTGTAGAGCGCGTATAGATGGTCATTCATTTCATGAGCCTCAATATTCCTCCTATCCCTTTAAATTATAATATGACATCAGGTGTCAAGGTTCCTCACCTACCTTGTCGCGAGAGGCGATACGACGCATTGCGACGATCTTTTCGCGTAGAAATTTCTCGCGTAGTTCGGTACTTGGGATTCGTGCACGAGAAGTTCCGGTCGATCGGATATTTTGCTACTCATTGCGGTTAGTTTGAACGTTGCCCATTAAGGGTTGTAGACGCCAAAACAGATATCAAAAGCATGACGTGAATACCTTCAGAATCATTGACCCACCTCGTCAGAATCTTTCATCTCGTGATCTGATGAGCTGGGCTTCTCAGTGGGCTTCTCAGGTGGCGGTGACGACCGTTTCACGGAGTTGTCTTCCTGATCAGTCATTCTCTGTCGCTTCTCACTACGGACGGATACAGAAGAAGTATTACGCCGTCTTCGGGCGGCGGGTGCATATCTCTGGATAGAGCGACGTCTCTTCTTTTCCCTTGTGTGGCTACGGCTGCGACTGCGGGAATCATGACGTCTCGTGCTGGCACTGGAGCTGCGAGAACGGCCTCGGCCTCGACTGCCGCTGCGGCTACGACTGATACTCCTTGAGTACCGACGTCTGCGGTCATGGTCGCGATCTCTGCTGCGACTCAAGCGGCGATCGTCACGGTTCTTGCGGGCCTTTGCAAAATCAGCGGTTGATTCTTTCTTATCAGCTCGTGAAGAGTGAGGCGAAGATCTTCTGCGTCTGGCGCCCCTATCATTCGACCTAGAACGAGACCTTAAACGAGAGTCTTTTCTGCGCCGGTCCCTGGGAGCAGGTGAACGAGATGAACTGCGGGAAGAAACGGATCTCCGTGTCCGTCGGTCTCTTCTGGGAGTACGTGAGCGCGATGAATCACTGCGAGAAATGGATCTAGCTCGATCACCGTAATCGGGGCTACGTCTCCTTGGCCTCCTGTCTCTGTCTGGTGATACAGAGCCGCTAGGCGATCGGCGACGCCTGTTTCTGTCTCTACTTGGATGGCGTTCGCGACGAGGGGGTGGTGAACGAGAGGCGGATGGAGAACGGGAGCGGCCCGGTGACCTTGAAGGGCGACGGTTCCTGCGCGGGCTTGAGGGAACGTAGGAGTCGAATTCTCGTCGGGGAGGCCGTTCCTGAAAACGCTCACGGCTGCGACGTCTGTCAAAGTCTCGACCTCCGCGGCCACCACGCCTTCCACCTCTGCCCCGCTCAGAGCGTTCCCTCCGTCTGAGCTCTTCCAGTTCGCGTTCCCGTAACCGTTCTTGTTCCTTTTGGCGGCGAGCTTCTTCGGCTGCTTTCTCGGCTTCAATCTGAGATACAGTTAGTAGCCGAAGAAGATGGCTAAGTATGTAGTTATCACCTTCTCCTGTATGAGTTCGAGCTTTTTAGCCTCTAGAAGCTCCTTCGGGACGCCCTGAGGATTTTCTTGAGCACTCAGGCACAGCGACCAAAGCTCCTTGCAGAATTTCGCAGTATCCTTATCCAAGAACCCCGTAAGCTGAATTTGCAAAGACTTGACATCGGGCTAGTTTTGAATAGAACGATTAGCATTATCCTAACCCAAAAAAAAAAAAAAAAAAAAAGAACACAGAGACCGCAAAAGCAACATACAAACCGGGACCCTTCAAGGAGATTGAAACAAAGCTCGATCACGACATCATCTTCATTTCCTAAGATCTCGGATATCTTCCCGGCAATCCACCTGCCAACAAATCACGTCCCACGGTCAGCGTTGGATTGGCATCCGTAAAGCTCAGCGCACTCACTTCTTCATGACCTCAATATTGACCTTGGTCATGTCCACCTTCCGACTAAATTCGGGAGGGAACTTAGTCGACTTCAAGAGCTTGGCATCCACGCTGGCCGCCATGTTCGCGAGCTAACTTTCTGTACAATGAACCAGCACCGGCGTTGGAAAAAAGAACGCGTAAAACTGGTGATTAAGCCGCGAGGCTGCGCTGTTGGCCGCACCGAAAGGCCGTAGTTGAGCACGGGGATTAATCGGGCCGAAGACCCTTCAATGTTACCCGATTAGGGAGAGTTGGAGGAGACACTAAATACACACTTTAGACTCAGTTTCAAGGTAGTTATTCTACTGAGGGGAGAGACCTACTATGAACTTATTCCACCTTGATTGGATGATGCGATTAAACCGATCCTAAGACTCAACAAGGGCACCAATAGGTGCGTCTGATATCAGCGGAAAGCATTGCCGAAAAGAATCCGCCGCTGTCGGCTTTATCTAAGTGATACAATAGCTTCGCCATTATGTGTTTGCGTCGGAGGTAGAGCATAGCCAGCAAAGAGAAATCCACGCCCTTACCCACACAATATAAAATGAAACTAAAACATTAACATCATATCGTACATGAACGCCTCATGACTACTCAATTTAACACCATTTAGCAAACCACCCATTACTGACCAAGCTCCATCAAAACACGATTCACATCTTCCCTCGCACGCGCCAGCTCCCCATCAACCATCCCACCCGCATGCCGCGCTTTGATTTCATAATGTAATTCAACAAGCTCCTTTGCGCGTCGGAGGTTGTCATTGATTTTCGCGTCCTGTTGTTTTGCGGCAGCGGAGCTCAGGTCTGATTGGGAGGACTCGATTGGTATTCGCTCGTGGACAGTAACTAGAGTGAGGGCGTCGTTGTGGTCCTTGAAATGTATTAGAAGGGTGACATTTTATGTACATAGCATCAAACAGCGTGACATATCAAGGTAAACATGGACAAGTTGCGGTTTGTAGGTAATTTGGATTGATATCCAGTATCAAGTGATGAGAAAGCTACATACACAGACTCGCAATGAGGTCAGATCCGAGAGGATCTCTGCTACTTGCATGTGGGCGGGAGAGTATTAATAACCTGGCGATCTGTTGTGTAGGTTAAGAGGTAAGATAAATGGATGTAGAGCTATAACTGTCAAGGTCTAGATATAGTAACTGGGAAGATAAGAAGAAATGCCTTGAGCATGCGATTATGTGCATGGATGTCATGAGAATGTTTCATTCTTTGATAGAATTGGACTGCTTTGCGGCGGTGACGTAAGGTGTCAATACCCCATAACTTAACCAAATGATCTACGGAGTGAACGAAGACTGTGAAAAGGTGAAAACCAAATGCCTAAAATGTTTTAGAAGAGTAATTTCACAGAGAGTAATCCAACAATTCATGATCAAATAATCATCAATCAATCCCCGTGGATAAACAAATAGACACTTATCGCATATAGTGAGCGCCGACTCTCGGAGAATCCGAAGCTCTCCACAAAGACACTTCGGACCCCAATTCCGGCGCATTCGGCTGTTCTCCGACGGGAAATGCCTATAATAACATAGCGATAGGCCCATCTTCCCTTTCACACCTGCCCTGTATATTCTCCCGATACAGAAAATATACCACAATGGCAGCTTCAATTAGAGCCAATTGCCGAAAGGTGATTTGCATTGGCAGGAATTATGCGTGTGTTTCTCACCTTAGCAATAGATAGTTCAAGAGGAAGTCGGACACCAACTAACACTGTTCTGACAGCGACCATATCACGGAGCTCAATAACACCAAGCCCAAGCAGCCATTTTTCTTCTTAAAACCATCCTCGGCTATTCTTTGCCCTGGCGAGGGCCCTGTCCTGCGCCCCAAGGGAACGAGTTTACACTATGAGGTGGAATTGGCGCTGGTGATGGGCAAGACACTTCGGGATCTTGACCCGAATGATGAGAAGGGAGCTTTGGATGCGATTCACAGTTAGTCTTGGGATTCCTTGCCCATGTTACTTGTTTTATAACATACTTGGAGACAGTTGAGAAGGCTAATGGCGTATTGTTCCCTACAGGCTACTTACTCGGCATTGATATGACTGCTCGGAACGTACAAGACGAAGCCAAGAAGAAGGGTCTCCCATGGTCCATAGCCAAAGGCTTCGATACCTTCCTGCCCGTATCCCAGGAGATCGCCAAATCCAAAATCCCTAACCCTCATGATGCCTTCCTTCGCCTGAGCGTTGGCTCGCAGTTGCGCCAGGCTGACTCCACCGGGTTGATGCTCTATCGTATCCCGAGGTTGCTGGCTGAGATCTCGCGGGTGATGACTTTGGAGAAGGGTGATGTGGTCTTGACTGGTACACCAAAGGGCGTCGGTGAGGTGAAGTCTGGAGATGTGATGAGGGCGTCGATTGAAGTTGGCGGTAAGGAAATCGAGGCAGGCCGGATTGAGGTCGAGGTTAAGGACCGGGAGGGCAGATATGAGTATGCTGAGACCTAAGCTGTTGGTGAATCTTTCAGTGTATGAAATTCCGAGTTTAAGTATATACCTCAATGCGATGTTTCATCATTGTGTCACCTTGCAAATATGTGGTACAGGAGATTCAATCCATCATGAAATCAAAGCACAGAATCAAGAAGCTCGTCTTCGTCAGCTGGTATGATGGGTATCACCCTCCGCCTTTTCTTCTTCTTGCCCTTGGTCAATCTAATATTCTTCGCATTGCGCTTAACTTCTCCACCGGAATCTGCCTTCGTCCGTCCATACAACCCCGCTGCCTGGGATATACTTTCCTCATTAACCATGATACCAGCCAGAGCATTCCATGACCATCCAGCAACATCTAGTCGCCTCTCGATCATTCCTCTGGTAACTGAACTCTCGAGTCCGTTCACGAAAGCCTTGACAACATTGCTGCTTTTCTCCCACGAAGGCAATCGGCTTCCGATCTTGTCGGCGTATGACCAGTAATCATCGAGTGACCTCCCTTGCTGCTTCATTGATAGAGATGACTTCAGATCGGTTTCACCAATGCGCCTCGCTGTATTCTGACCATTACGACTGTCGTGTTGCCCTTCGAGTGAACTGGGAGGGCCCCACGTAGTCTCAGATAGTGCCTGTAAAGAGTCTCTCCGGCGTTGTGTCGGAGATACATCATCGTCTGTAGGCATCGAATCAGGAACAAGTACATCTGATCCTATTCGTACCGATTGGGTTCTCCTATGAAATCGTAATGTATCCCTCTCATGAGCCAACATCCCCCGTACTTCACTCATAACATCCTCCTTCAAAGACGCCACCACCTGGGACAATTCATTCGTACGCACTCCGACATCCTCTAGTACATGTTTCAAGTTCCGATTCTCATGTTCTAGGATCTCAATACGCCCAATTAGAGTCGCAAGTCTACCTTCGATCCCAATCTCAATATCATTCAATCTGTCACTAACGTCGATATCCGCTTGTTTCACTTGTTGGGTTAGTTCGCCGAGGTCTTGTTTTAGAATATTGACGGTGGTTATAGTCGATGTGAGGTTGGCTTTGGCGTTGTGGATTTGATCGGTCAGGTGAATGTTCTCACGACGAATTTCGTGTGCCCATAGGAGCGAGGATGGGGTTAGATAACATTGTCGCGAGGGGGGTTCCATTTATTGAGTAGTAAGGATGACGTAAATGGATGGCAGGGTAGGTTCTGAGTGAAGCTGGATGGTAAGAAGAATGAGATGAAAGGGGTGTAGAATACGGAGATGATGTAAGAATACTGTAAGGGTGGGAGAATGCTTTGGAGGGTATCGACCAACCGACAAGAGAAATTAGAATCTATAGTCGAAATTTGAGAACATAAATCATGGATGGCATTACTTCTTGTCTATGGTACTGAAGTAGGTACACAACCATCCCAACGTCATGATCATCTATTCGTCCACCCAAACTTCCAGAATGAACAATTCACATTTTGGCCCGACCTTTCGATTAAGTATGTGCAGCATCCTTAACCAACCAGAGCGAGCTAGGTACAATAGGGAAAAAAGTTGGAAAAAGGCGGAAGAAGAACCATGAATTACAGCAATAAGTCGCACAAACATTTCGCATCTCCATAAGCGAAGAACATAGGAAACATAAACGGCAACCAGCGGAGGTGTCCCTCCACTAGTCACCGCGAGTAGGTATAAATGCTGGAGACACAGAAAGCCACTTTTGAAGGATTCTCCTTTGCCAAGAGAAGCACAACGATGTCATAACGCCTTTTCCACCGCAGCTTACCCTTGGACCGTTATTGGCAACTGCAGTCGTGACCCGCATCGGGAGGCATAGAGGTTGAGGTGTTTAGATGAGGTCTGAATAGCAGTTAGTGTATATCCCAATGTAGAGTCATTCTCCAAGCGAAAGCACTTACCAGCAACATTCATAGGCATCTCCTCGATCTGGGTGCTGTAGAACTGCTCAATCTCACGCATCATGCGGACATCGTCAGCAGTAACGAAGTTGATGGCAACACCCTTACGACCGAAACGACCACCACGACCAATACGATGGATGTAGTTCTCACGGTTGGCGGGGAGATCGTAGTTAATGACCAGGGAGACCTGCTGGACATCGATACCACGGGCCAAAAGGTCGGTGGCAATCAAGACACGGGAAGAACCAGAGCGGAACTCCTTCATGATAACATCACGCTGAGACTGCTCCATATCACCGTGCATGGCAGAGACGGTGAAGTCACGGGCAGTGAGCTTGTCAGTGAGCCAGTCGACCTTGCGGCGGGTGTTGCAGAAGATGACGGCCTGAGTGATGGTGACGGTCTCGTAGAGATCAGAGAGGGTGTCGAGCTTCCACTCCTCCTTCTCGACGGCAATGTAGAACTGCTTGATACCTTCGAGGGTAAGTTCCTGCTTCTTGACCAGGATACGGACGGGGTCGCGCATGAACTTGGTGGTAACCTCAAGGACATCCTGGGGCATGGTGGCAGACAGCAGGGTGACCTGGGTGGACTGGGGGAGGAGCTGGAAGATGTCATAGATCTGCTCGGTGAAACCACGCTATTCATTTCGTCAACACCGGTTCGATAGAATTTCATGGACAAGCAATTGAACTTACAGACAACATCTCATCAGCCTCATCAAGGATGAACAGCTTCATCTGGTCGGTACGGAGGACACGGCGCTGGATCATGTCCTGGATACGACCAGGAGTACCGACGACGACCTGAGGGCCCTCACGGAGAGCGTTCATGTCATCGCGGACAGCAGTACCACCGATACAAGCGTGGCAGTTGATGTTCATGAAGTCACCAATGGCAACAACGACCTTCTGGATCTGCTGAGCCAACTCACGGGTAGGGGCGACGATAAGGGCCTGGCAGGCCTTCAGGTTACCGTCGATCTTCTGGAGAGCGGAGATGGAGAAGGTGGCGGTCTTTCCAGTACCAGACTGGGCCTGAGCAATGACATCGTTACCTATACACCGTCAGTTATAACTCTCCTGCGCGAAAGATAAATCATCGAAACTTACCCTTGATGATGGGCATGATGGCACGCTGCTGAATGGCAGAGGGACGCTCGAAACCATAGGCGTAGACACCTGGAGAGAATTTGTTAGTGCTTCGTTTTAGACGTCCTTATTGCCGAAGAAGTGTCACATACCGCGAAGCAGCTCAGGCTTCAGGTCCATGGAGTCGAAGGAGTCGATGACCTCATCGTAGTTAGACTCGATCTGTCCTGTAAATTTGAGAAGTCTCGTCAGTCTGGATCTTGAAGTCTGATTCTTTGATTTATGTTCTGTGCGTGGTGGCTCTTTTCCTTCTTTTTCAATTTTTTTTCTTTTTTGCTCGACATCAGGAGGGAAAAAAAGACATGTCCCCCAAAAGAACATAAACTAAATGATAATTCGAAATTAAGACAAAAGAAGACACGACGAGAACATACCCTCAGGGACCTCTTCCAATCCTTTGTCGGCCATGATTGCGGTTGTAGAAAAAAGATCACAGGCAGAGTGCTGTGACCGGGAGACAGTGGGGTTTTGGGTGTGAACTTGAATGAGGGTTTCTTAGCGACAAACGATCTCAGTGGGGTTGACCGGAAAAACTCACAGTTGCAGAACCTTCACAGAATCAGAAACTAGATCAAGGACTCTCGAGAAAGAGAGACTTCACAGGTTCTAGTAGAGGTGGGAGTTGAATAAATAAGTTGTTTCACCGATGGTGTGGAATGGGGAAAGAAGGAAAAGAAGGAAAAGAAAGCGAACTTTTTTTTTTTACTTTCTTTTTTTTCCTGCTGCTCTGAAGCCGTGAAATTTTTGATTTTTTTCACCCCGTTTAGCGCCAATCAATTCTGCCCAACCATCTCTTACCGCCTATCTATAGTCAGCGGGATACCCACGTTTTTGCCTCGTGCAGCAATTTTTTTTTTTGCCATCAATTTATGATTCCATGCTAATCATAATTTTTTTAATGTTGCTTGCTTGTCAGAAGTAGAGAGTTGCTGTCATTTGTCGCTTGGTCTGGCCGGTTTATGGTTTATTTCCCCCTTTAATTATTTAGGGGTTACGACTATTTACTGACCCAATTTTATCTTTCGATTTTTCTTCGTCATTTATTTTGTTTCTTTGGTTCCATTGCGTCGGCGGCATTATAGCAGCACTCAAACCCCACCCAAAAGGGAAAGTCTAAGAAAATGCCGGATATCGCTTCACTAGACAACCAAAACACAGATCTCCAGGATCTGGCCGGACACGATGAAATTCCCGGTCATCCTTTAGGAGTAAAACCCAGTGGCAATGCTTTACTTGCCAAAAAGAACCTTCGCGTGGCTATCGGGACGTTCAATTTGTTACCCGATGAACTGATCTTAATACTACTAGAGTCTCTTGACGGTGAGAGTTTGCTGCGTATCGGGCAGACATGCAAAGCGTTCTATGCATTTACTAGGGCGGAGGATTTCTGGAAGTCTCTTTACATTGGGTAAGATTGATAAAGATCGCTCCTTGTTTCCTTCTTTCTTTTTCTTTCTCTTGTCGTATACACCGTATATCAGATTCTGGGATACGTGTGATCGTATGGTACCTGTGATAATGCCCGTGCTATGCAGCCCCTCTGTCATGCTTGCCGTATACAATACTATAAGCTCAATAGTTGGACATGTACTAAAGGTTCTCAGATCTCCTCCCAGGTCGTTTATCTGGAAAGGGACATGGCGGTCTACCTATCTCAACCTCCCCCAGTCCGAAGTGGCTATGCTAGACTGTTCAACTCTGTATTCAGATGCACTGCACCGTCCATTTTACTGCGCGCATATATCTCTGGACCCCTACGTCTCCAACATTCCACCGAGAAATCAAATCATTCGTCTTCCCAACCTATCACCGGAAGAATTCCAAGAGAAGTGGTCCGACACACCGTTTATCCTGACTGAGCCTGTCAAAGAGTGGCCGGCCTATAAAAATTGGACCCTTGAGTCTCTATTTTCCGAATATGCGGAGACGGTTTTCCGTGCGGAGGCTGTGGATTGGCCTTTCTGGACGTATGTGGAGTACATGAAGAACAACTCGGACGAAAGCCCTCTCTATCTATTCGACCGGGCCTTCGTGTCCAAAATGGGCTTGAAGGTCGGTCAACCGGATGAGGAACCCGACGCCACATATTGGCCGCCACCATGCTTCGGAGAAGACTTCTTCTCCGTCTTAGGCAATGACCGCCCGGATAGGCAGTGGTTGATCATTGGCCCGGAGCGGTCAGGAAGTACGTTCCATAAGGATCCCAATGCCACCAGCGCTTGGAACGCAGTAATCCGCGGCTCCAAGTACTGGATTATGTTCCCCTCGTCGTCAAAGCTTCCCCCACCTCCTGGAGTCTATGTCTCCGAGGATCAGAGCGAAGTAACCTCTCCTCTAAGCATCGCAGAGTGGCTTCTTGGCTTCCATGCGGAAGCCCGGCGCACACCGGGCTGCATTGAGGGTATATGCCGGGAAGGAGAGATTCTGCATGTGCCTTCGGGTTGGTGGCATCTAGTGGTAAACACAGAGCTGGCTATCGCGATCACGCAAAACTTTATCCCACGTCCACACTTGAGTGCAGCATTGGACTTCCTGAGTAACAGGGCAGATCAAGTCTCGGGCTTCAGAAAGGATGTACACAACCCTTACGAGAGGTTTGTGAACAACATGCGCGAGGCGCACCCAGACCTACTTGAACAAGCATGCGAAGAACTAAAAAAGAAAAATGAAGGCAAGAAGCGAAAATGGGATGAAATTGTACGCGGGAAAACAGAGCAAGACGGTGCTGGCGACTCATCTGAAGCAGGCGGATTCAGCTTTGGATTTGGAGACGATGGGAGCGACGTGGAAGTTCCCTGATTCAAGGATATGCATTATGACTGATGAACAAGATCAGTTGGGATCAAAAATGCAAAGATTCCATTCTGATATGCAGCATATGCTCTCATGCGGCCCAACACTAAGCTTCGCCAAGATTGAAATAATTCCACTAATCCTGAAACTCAACACACATCTGAAATTGAATGATTAATGGCAAGCAACGGACTTTGAAGCTGACAAATTATCTCCAAAAACAAGATACCCTACGAAGGCTCCAACAGCGACAGCAAGCATGACAAGTCCGTTGTACGTCATGAACAGCAGCCTGACTGGTTAGTACTTAAACCAAGAGTCTACTATCGAAAGGTGGAGGCTCACATGATGAAGAAGCTGTAGAAGACCTGCACAGCATACAACAGCGCCATGATGAGCTTTCCCCGCTGCTCAACAGCCCTCCTATTATCTCTACCTACAAGTAGCGGTGAGCTTGCATCGTAGGAATGGGGAGTATGGCTTGAAGGGACGTTGGCTTGGGCAGCTCCGCCGGCGTTCTCATGGTCTTCACGGTGTCAATGGAATCAGATTCAACCAACGCCCTGAAACATATGGCCCAGATCTCTCCCAACAAACCCATTGTATATATCGCATAGTAAGAACCATAGATAAAATATAAAGCTTACCTCCCACAGCAGGCGTATTAAAAGCATTCAAACGTTTTTCGTGAGCGGCCTCATACCGCCGGGTCAATTGCCGAACACCCTCATAACCGGCCGTCAAAAGTACGATGACAACCAAGGAGACAAGAAAGGAAATGGGACCGGTAACGCGCCACTGCCGGAATATGATGCAAAGGTCTTTAGAGGACCAGGTGAAGAGCATCTAAATTTGTCAGTTGTATTCAAAATAGACCAATTCTTAACTCACATTCATATTACACTGCCCTCCCCTATCCATATCTCCATGGCCATGGTCCATATCCATGCCGGAGTGGTGCATTGAGTGATCCATATTGTACTGTGCCGCCAGCCTGGTAACCCCAAAAGATTAACCGAGGAAAGAAAAAGAGGCTGTAAGGGATAAACTCCTAAAATAGCTGACTATTATCTAGAGCTGGACCTAGCACAGTGTTGCTGACGCCATCAACAACTCCTCCCCAGATAGCCGCACATGTTCAACTCATGTCCCACCGCCTAGCAAATCAACAATGCAAACTAGCCAAACAGTATCGATAAGATCTACGGCCAAATCCAGACCTTAGGTTACTCTTTCTCTCCCACGTTCTAGATCAACTAATCAGTTCAATTCCCGAATAGAGCCAAGAATATCCAATCTCGAATCAGTTACACGCATATATACAACACACTATTTCTAAGACAACGTGTGGAACGCGAAGGAACAAAATGACCGAATCCGCCCCTCCGCCCTCCGCCCCCAACATGACCGCAACGTCGGCAGTCCCAACAACAGTCACAAATCAGCCTGGAGCCTCCAACAACAGTAATAGCAATGGAACAGCATCAGCTCAGAGCGGAGCGAACCGTGGCCTCCCTTATTACGAGAAACTCCGGCGCGAGCTACGCGACACGTTACAAAAGAAGCGATTGATGGACAAGAGCATGGTATGTCACCTTCTCGAACATTCTCCATGCTACATGGTAGAATCTAGACGATTTATTGGCTCGTTCGTACGCCTACGGTCATACTAATGCAAGTGGAGATAGGCCCAACTAGAGGACCAAATTTTTCGCTTCGAACAATCTTACCTCGAAGAAACAACCGCCGGAAACATCATTAAAGGATTCGATAACTACATCAAGGGTTCATCCAGCGGTGCTGGCGGCGCCGGGTCTTTAGCACTTTCCGGAGGTATGGGCGGTGGTGGTGCGAGACGGAAAGCGCAGGTTACGGATTCCGATCGCGTTTTTTCTAGGAGTTCGGCGAGCTTTATGCGGGTATGTTTCCTGGACTCTGCTCTCTGGCAACCACACAATGGGAATCAATGGCTAATGGATGAGAAGGATTCGACGCCATCGTCTGCTCAGACTACTCCGTCACATGCCCCGACACCGACGTCTGTTAATGGGTCGTCAGGGAAACCAAATGGTGATTCTTCTGCGCCTGGGAGTGTGAAAGGAGGGTCAACTTCATCGAAGAATAAGAAGAAGTCAAGTACCAATAAGGACAAGAACGACGAGGATGACGATGAGTCGGGGAACAAGCCGCCCGCAAAGAGATTGAAGATCAGCTACGGCAGGGATTAATGAGTCCTTTTCTCTCTTTTTTTCTTTTCTTTTTTTTTTTTTTTTTTGGCGGATGATTGTTTTGGGTCTACCCCTGTTAGAATGTGGGATATGGGATTGGTTCGGTGATGGAGCTTTTAGGCGCTGGGGCTTCCTTATTTTCTCATTCAATCTGATGAGCATCTACATGGTTTCCTTCACGATATCCTTTGCTTAAATTGACAAGCGCATTAACTTATCCACTTTATTTTCAAGATGGTTGTACCCCATATCTGACGCACACTGGCTTATAAAAGACTATCAGAAACAAATACTACAATTGTAATCGGTAAGTAGCAACCTCAAATGCCCTTAGCTCGATATCCACATCGACAGTCTCCTTACCCTTGGCAGAGATAAGACTTGTCACATTATCTTCGAGCACATTGCACTTCCAAACCTCCTTGACAGGTAATTTAGTATGGATAGTGCCCCGGCTCTTACCACCAAGTGACTCGTAAATGCGTAGGATAATGCTCTTGCCTTGGCGACGGGGTAGATTGTCTCGGGACACATCTTCGTCGTCTTCTCCGCGCTTAACAGCATCAAGGATGAGCGATGGCGAACCGCTGATGGAGATGGAACTAAATATATCATTGCCTACTGAGCCAGAGGCTGATTCAAGCACAAGTGGGTGATTGAAATTATACCCTGCTCGGATAATGCGCGAGTCTAGAGGCCCGGCGTGAGGAAGGATCGCATAGCGTATGTGATGACGGCCCATGTCTGCATGGGCGTCCGGTGCTTTCGGTGCACGGAGCAGGGAAAGACGCATCAGGTTCCCCCAGGTTGCAAAACCGTATTTGGAGTCATTCAAGATTGACACGCCGTATCCATTTTCTGACAAATCGGCCCATTTGTGGCAGCATACTTCGAATTTAGCCATGTCCCAGCTAGAAGAATCAGTAACAGTTTTGCTTTCCTGATCGAGATCATTGGCTTACCTCGTATTGTAGTGAGTTGGGCGTCTGATAATTCCGTACTGGGTTTCGTAGGAAGCCTCTGTGTTGGTAATGTCCACAGGGAATTCTACCTTGAGGAATTTCATGTTCTCTTGCCACTCAACCTCACTTGCAAATTCTACAGATGAGGGCTCGTCTCCGGTAGCAGCCGAGAGACTAATTGTTGTCTTGACCCAACTGTTCTCACTGATCTTGGTTTCTGTGACAACACTGACCCGATATGGGTCGTTCTCAGCGATGGAGGTTGTACTGGATTGTAACTCCTTCCTTGACTCGAGGTGGAAAACTTCAACATCCCAGGCTTGCCAGTAAAGTGGTTTATCATCAAAGATGACTAGTTGCCCAGCCTTGCCCCCTTCAGCGATTACTTCACGGTTTGCTTCAAGATCAAACAATGACGTTATAACACCATTGTGGATGTCGACCCTCAACTTCGTATTCTCGAGACGGAATACACCAGGCTGAATCTCCGACACGGTCACTTGAGTAGAGGCAAGGGGTTTAGACCGAAGCTTAATGATGCCTGTTTGCCCGCTAACCACGGTATACTTCCGGTGTTGCGACTCTTCGAAACCAGAAGGGATTTTGACAACTTCCGAACGGTGCCAAGGCATAGTGTTGATTGCCACAAGACCATTGCCAGACTTCTTGTGATCGAATCCAAGAGCCTCAAGGGCTTGTCTCCGGACTTTCTGGCCAGTCTCGAAGATCTCAGCATACAGCTTGTCAGAGTCATCATAACACATCTCGATAGAGCTACCTGGCAAGCAATCGTGGAATTGGCAAAGGAGTACACCTTCCCACATGCCATCAATCTCCTTCTTGGGATATTTATAATTTCCACTAGTCTGCGATAGCGTTGCAAGCGTGGCCAGATACTCAATCTCACGAAGCAAGAACTCAGACTTGCGATTGCCTCGCTTGTTGTTTGCTTGTGTCGTGTAGGTACCCCGATGCAGCTCGAAATAAAGCTCACCGTACCATGTGGCAAACTGAGTACCTTCATCGACCTTCTTTTCTAGCTTTGCGAAGAAATCGTCCACCGACTCGCCCATCTTCACTCGCGGAAGCAAGCCTACCTTATCACTTAGGCCACGGCACCGGCGCAGCTTCTCCAGGTGCTCGAAGGTCGGACCACCACCGCCATCACCTTTTCCGAAAACAAGAAGCGATGTGTTATCCTGGTCCATAGACTTGTGCTGGGTGACACTGCGTTTCACATCACCAAAGTGAGCTGATGCAGTGTACGTCTCCGACGGCGCCATGTGGCACATAACCTGACTACCGTCGAGCGCAACCCACCGGAAGGTAGTGTGGGGGAAATTGTTGATGTTATTCCAGCTGAGTTTTTGAGTAAAAAAGCGGCTCATGCCAGCTAGACGGCACAGCTGAGGAATCTGTGTTGAGTAACCGAAGGTATCTGGTAACCAAAACGTCGTACAACGCTCCCCAAAGTGACTTTCAAAGAAACGCTGGCCATAGAGAAACTGCCTCACTAACGACTCTCCACTGGGTAAGTTGGTGTCATGCTCTACCCAGCTGCCACCAATAGGCTGGAAATGACCCTTCTTGATCCATCCCTTCACGCGGTCGAAGACCGAGGGATAGTACTGTTTCAACCATTTGAATTGCTGCGCCTGGGAACAAGTAAAGCGGTGTTCCGGATAGCGGTCCATTAAATCACACTGGTTCGACCATGACCGAGCTACTTTACGCTTAGTCTCAGCCCAGGGCCACAGCCAGCATGTATCAATATGACAGTGCCCAATAGCGTAGACTATCGGCTGTGACTCGGTACTGTACACCTTTGATGAGTCGACTTTATCGCCGAGGTATTTTTCAGCGATCTTACGTCCTTCCTTGATTGATTCCTGGCTCCCATTGCCTGTAATGAACGCATCTATTATAGCGTTACCTACCATGTTGGCTTCGTGTGACTCCCAGGAATCCCCGGGAAACTCTCGAGCCGCATCTACATCGTGTTAGTTAAGCCCAGCAGATAGAATAGAAGAATCTTGAATATCGACCTGCAAGGGTGTGCGGACTCCTTACCTCCAATAATCCAGAAATCATAAAACAAAGCCCGCGCCTCAAGGTTGACAGCTGCGATCTGTGCCTTATGCAAAGTAAAATACTTATCAGGAGCCGGCGGCTGGATCGAATCCCCACCGGGTGCATTGCCAAACATCCCATTACAGGCCATCTCGATATAGAAGGTATGTTCTTTCCCATCGCGCCAGGCATCAGGGATAATCCACTCGATACGCTCCCCGCCGCCAGTAAGACCCTGTAATGGATGGCCATCCTCAGTCCAGACCAAGCCCTCATTGTTGGCGTCCCAGTGGAACTCGAGGCGCTCTTTTTTGAGCAAGTCCTCCGGAACTGTCAAGTGGATGCGGAACCAGTGAGTAGACCAGCTAGGGCCAAATGAAGCGCCGATATGTGTGGGTTTAAATTCATGTGACGTCGCCTCTTTGAAGGCCGGGCGCTCCAAGTCCGGAACGGAGTATACAGAGAGCTTAACATGATCTTCGTCGGAGATCACAGCTTCGTAGAGTTTACTGCTCGGCGTCAGAAGTAAGCACCAATAATATGATCAGCAATCGTGCTAACATACGAGATGAGATTCTGACCCTCATACTGGCCATTAGCCGTAAATTGTCTCAAACGATCTGTGTAAATACCGCGGATATGTTGACCGACGGGACCGTCTGGGGCCCGGGGAAGAGAGCTGGAAGCTTGTCGGGGAACGTCTCCACCCATGATAACGGTTCCAATCAATTGTGAATAATGGTTTAGCTTATCAGAGTATCAGAAAATGATGCTGATGATGATTGCATGAGAGCAGGGATAGATGATAATAAGGAGAAATGTTAATTGAGAGATGCAACGAGAGGGGAAGTGGAGAGGCAGAGTTGATGATTGACGGGGATCTAGGAACAAGAACAGGTGACGCTGTTTGCATCCAGGTACATACGTAAATGCGGAGAAAGCAAGTGATCTTACTGGAGAACATGGTTGGATGGCGGGGAAACCACCATCCGGATGCCTTGGAATGTTGGCCATTGGAGCCAAGACCCAGGAAACTACTCTTATTAAATGGGGTTACACCTATTATAATTAAATAGTACTACACGCCATCAAATATTCCAAATCGAAGCAATAGCAGCCATTGCTCATTGCTGTTGTTGCGATGCGATTACTAGGTATTTACTCCATGTTGAGCCATTACTCGCCATTGTTTGTATCATCTGACTAGCTGGAGGCACCTAAACGGAACATGTGACTTATTGATCCTAGCATGATAATGAAGCATTTAGCTCATACTGGTTAAGCGAGCGCCACTACATGTCTTTTACCAAGTATTCTTTTCCTTCAAACCGGGCCGGGGATACTGCGGGACCTGAGTAACAATCTAGCTCTACTCGAAATAGTAAGGCAGCAAGATTCTGATGATTTTCCATGGATTATGGGCCTTCTAAAGCCCCATTATGCTCCGTGAAGAGAAAAGGAAAAAGATGAACTGCTAGTGCCCATACAAATTCACCATAAATCACAAGTTTTTTTAAAAAAAAAACGTATACCAAATATCATGCACATGAATGTTTGAGCAAAAAACCCAATACCTTCAGGAATATCCCCATAACGCCCAGTAACTGCCCCCGGGATATCGAAGAAAAGAAGACGGGTACAAAGTAAATGTAGAAGAAGAAGAAGTGAGTGGTCTAGTTGGGCAAGGTAAGAAGGTAAAATGGACCGAGAAGTCGAATAACGATAGAAAGGTTGGTCCCCAAATCCACCGTAAGGTCATATCCAAGGATCAACTCGGCCATAGGTCGTATATGGATTAACTGGCCCAATAAGTTTAATCTTGGATTTCAGATGTCTCCGTCTTCGATCGACTTGAGCCTGGATGATCCTCTGCCTCGCTCCATCCAATGCTATCAGAACATAACTTGTTCCATCCTGCAACGCTCTCACACATAACCGTGTGCTTTGATGCAGTGGGGAGCATGCTGGTGGCGGATCTCTTGAATTCAAGTCAAGCCGGAAGGATGAGGTTCTTTTTTGATATCTCGGGAACCTTACGTTGCTTTTTTGCCGGTAACTGATTCTCTTTTCACGCCCGGGCTTCTCCCATAAGGCGGAACCATGCTTTTGAATGGGAGCGATTGTCACGTTTTGCTGTTCCTTTATATGGAATGCCATCGATTCCAACTGTTTTTGGTTTTCGTCCACGCTCGAGTGTGTAGACACCGACAGTCGTTTCATATCTGAAAGATCGAGAAAATTCTCTTGTGACCCTATACTACCATGATCGGAGTAGTTGGAATAGTTGCTAGAGGCAGTTTTCCGGGAAGACATTAAATTTTCTCGAAATTCAGAGGGGGCTGTCGATGGTCGTGGTCGTCGCTTAGGCTTGTCCTTATCAACTGAGTGCTTGGATAGCCTTCGTTGTACATAAGAGCGTATAGAGTTTCGCATGTCATGAGTGCGTGTTCGTTTCTCTGATGCAGTCCAGCGGGAGCCTTTCTTCGTAAAGTCGAGAGCTGATAGGTTTAACCGGCTACTATTCTGTTTCCGAGTGTTGGACGGGAAATTCGGATATCCAGATGGGAGCTCTGATGGGGTAGCAAGCTCAGGAAAGAAATCCCACTTTTTCTCTCTGAAATAATGATTGGGCGCAGCGCGCTTCGCCAGTAAGAAAGGCCGACGCTCGTGATGATCGACGGATAAGGTGGTGAGTGCCAGAGGTGATGGCCCCGGTTTGTTATTGGGCTTCCCAGGAGAAGCGCGATCAATTGAAACAGTAGAATTTTCGGCAAAGTCGGTTAGATCATCCGAGGCCGAACGAACGAAGACTGGATAGCTTTCCATTGAAGCATCAGACTGGCGACGAGTATCAAAGCTGACATCCGTGCTGCTATCGTCGCTCCACGCCGTTGAATCCTCCATAGAGGGTGTCTCAGGCAGTGGTTTCGTAGGCAGTTCGGGTAGAGGCTTATCCAATTGTAGTACGGGCCGAGTATGAGGTTGAGGTAATTGTGGAGGGATGACTTTTTCGAGTCCCTCGAGAGACCGAGACGGTCTCACTGGAGGAGCCTGTCTAGGCACGGCGAAAAAGGAGGGCGAAAGCATAGTTGCGAATGGGGCTCATCGAGCTGCAATGAGACGGTTGTCTTATCTTTCTTACCTTTCCCCAAAGAGGGGATCGGGCAGGATAGAAGGGAGAGTAATAAATGGTGATTATAAGCAAATGATCCGGGAAGTAAGTAACCACTTCTGTGTCACTTATAATGAAATGACGCCAAATTATGTCTGACCGCGCCGTTCGAGGCTTGCAAAGTCCAAAGGCTCAAGTATAATTATTCTTCTTCTTATCTGCATCCAGGCTGACGGTCACAAGACCGTCCCCGCAAAGTCGGCTTGTGGCGCGAGCCCTAATCCTGGTCTGCAGAAGAATTTCCAACAGCGGAACACGCGGGGGCATTTTCCTATAGGAAAGAAAGAGAAATAAATCAAATATGTGACACCCGGGGCACTTAGAAAAGAAGTAAAAGAAGAAGAAGCAATTGAGACCGGCAAATTAATGTGATATAAAGGGGCGGAGGATGCAGCAGACGACGCATAGAACTGGGGAACCATAATAACACTTCTGTATTATTGCCTACATCCCTGGATAGAAATGTCCGGAAGTGGTAATCCAAGAAATAAAAGACCCATCCAAAATGTTGTGGTCTAGTCATGGGTCTTCTGCAGGATCGCCATGGTCGTGGTCATCATGGGCGATAATAACCTCATGGACTGACGGCAGGGTGACACACCCATGCAAGGGATACTCTGTTTTTGCACCGCCTGCTCCGATATCAGCAGTCAAATGGACTATCGCAATAAATTGATACCGGAAGAGTTCTTCCAAGGAGCATAGTTTCTGGAACACGGCAAATAAACTCGTTACTGGGTCATAGAAGGCATGTAAAGTATAAGAAGGGTTAAAGATAGTGCTAAAATAAATCCGAGAGTTAGGCCCGGAAGGTAATGCCCGTAGGCAAGGGCGCCATCCTTGGGTCGAGGAAGACGTACTCGACAAGTGGATCCGGTACTTACCGTGTGCCCAGTGTCCACAATATTAGGGATCATCGTCGTTGACACCGCAATTCCTGAAGCCGATCAAATCGAGTGGAGCGTCACTGTCAGCACCAAGTATGGACTGGAACAAAGTGGAAGGGGAAACCCGACAATAGACTTCATACCAATTCTCAATTTCGTTAGTCTCTCCATGTGTTCGTTCTCCGCAACAAAGAAAACATCCTTTGCCATAAGCCGCCACATCTCTAGTGGCCTTAGTGCGCCCGATGTTAGTGATGATTGCGGATACGGATGTGAATGGCGTTTTATTTTCTTTTGCCCAAGTGTCTGGCCTCCTAATGGCTATGTGTTTTAGTTGCTTTGCCAATATGCGGCATACATACAGTTTGATCTATCACATTAGCGTTTTGCGGTGAGCACCTTTTAAATATAGGCTTTCTCCCATAAATTTAGATTTCCACTGACAGTGTCATAGTACAGAAACAAGTTAGAATGGGCAAAAAACAAGACAGAAAATCTCTCTCTTCCTTTTCTTTTGTCCATATGAAACTCTCTTCCTCATCCCAAGGACTGGAGCTGGAACCGGGTATCGCGCAACGCTAATTTAGATGACCCTAACTGCCGATCTCTAGTGTATTTGGCTTTCCGTGTGCAACAGACTAAACTTATTCCAATAGCTCGATTTTTTCGCTTTGTCTCTTCAGACTGAACGTGGGACAGATAATTCAATATGCCCCCTCATGTTGCCATAATATGTATCCGTTGGTACAGAGTACAAATAGACTATGCCCAGAATTGGCAGCAAGAAGCTAGGTTTAGAGATAGATTTATTCACTGTGATGGTCACATCTGCAAGCAGAACATCACTCCATGATATTAGCCATAATTACCTAGCTTATACCTAGCTCATTCAGGTAGCTTCGGCTATTCCATTGAAACACTTCAACAACAGGAAACCCGGCCTAACACAACCTCTGGCGTTCAGCTCCTCAAACACACTTGTCTTTCAATGTGGCTTTAATGTAGCTTCAATATCATGGGAAGCATATACTCAAGAGAGCATTGTGGTATCAATATCATTCCATGAAGCTGGAACACCTCACATTTGCCCCTGGAGCCCTCCACAAGCAATCGGAAGTATAATCCAAATGGGGAATTTGACCAGATGATTTTTGGCACCCGATGAGGAGAAGGTCTGATTAGCAGCCAACGCTGCTAAAAAATGCACTTGCTGTGCGTTGAAGATATCTAGAACACGACAACGCCTGCAGTAAGTCTACGTCAATTGCAGACGCTAAAGGCGACAGTTTCGACAACACACATGGCAATCCCAAGATCTACACACGTCCCTAATAGCTAGAAGCAAACTCTCTTCAAAGCTTTACTAAATTTGTATACATTGAACGACACCAGGACATTTCCGTGCTATTTAGCAGGCAATAAACTTTCCCACATGGTTAGACGAGGCACTAGTATGGCATTTTCTGGGATCTTCCTAGAACGGGTCACCTATCTCTGCACCGGGGCCCGCTGTTATAGTACCTTTACCGCGTAGTGTAGTCCTGGCTTTCGCAGTTTTTGCACTTTCAGCCATTTGTTCCAAGGACTGCTCACATAATCACGGTTGTCCCACCCATGATTCATTATATTTCAAAAATGATCCCAGTCGCCTGGGTCACCCGGTGCGGCTGTGATAGCGCTAAAAGCAAACCCCGTTGTGCCCGCTCCAAATTGCCTGTGGCGACCGAAAGGTATACGCTATCTACATACCACAAGAGTGTTCCGGAAATATCTCGGGTCAGGACTCGATTAGGTGTTGATAAGTCAGAGGAAGCACTGTCCCCGGACCCGAATGCATTAATATTATGAACAACAGCTGATTAGTAGGAAGGACCACATAAAGCGAGCCAGGCCTACGACGGCGACAGTAGACAAGGAAGGCCATAAAAAAAAATCAAAAACAATAGGCTCGGATTTAACAGTAACATTTTTGAGTAGCCCAAGTCGTCAGCCGAGGAATGTATCAGATTCGAGAACCGGATAGCAAAACAGTGAAACCAACTGCCCTCCATAATACTTCAGGATATAGACTCAGGGATTGGACAGATAACATACCAAAATTAATTCAGCATTACGCTATGATTCACACTACTGTAACGGTGCAGTTTGGGGCGTTACCGCAACTGCCATGAGTTCATAATATCAAGCTCGCGACGGAAACCAGGAGCGAAAACGCACCCATTGGTCTTTCATAAGGTAGTCCATTGAGGTTCTTCAGATACTACAGTAAAGCCCTTCCCAAGTACTGAGAATTGTAGTCACCGCTTAGTAGGATACCAACAGTCCAGTTTGTTCTTTTGCGGAACTCACTCTCGACCAATACCAAGTGAACGAACAAAAGGAACGTTGATAGGTTCGACCCTGTCCTAAGCAGTGTGTTCACGACTGTGACTGTATACTAGAGGCATTTGAAACTCGTCAGCGCCGGGTAACACTACGAACGCGCTTTACAGGAAGACGGGAGCGCTCCGTACGTTTTGCTACCTTCTGTTGAGAGACTATCCCTTGATGACAAGGTGGCAAAACGTGGCATTAGAGTTTAATCTTTCCCACGTACAGCATGTCGTCCTCGCAGGTAGGTACCTGTAGGTACCTACCTACCGTTCCACAGGGCATTCTCCTGAAAATAATATTAGCAACATGATCACCGTGTGACGATCGGCAGTTGGTGCTCTGTTTAGTTGAGTCTTGTTCTAATTGGCCGATTGCTGCCTCGGTCTACTTATGCTAAGCCCATAGTCAAGACTAATAACGGCCGTAAGGGAGAGGTAGATGAAAGGAGAAAAAAAAAAAAAATCTTCTATGGAAGATGAAGTGACACACTCCTTCCAGATGCCAGTATCTTTGCGTGAATTGCATGGCAAAGTGAAAAATATTTTCCTTGTAGTAAGAACCAGTTTTTGAGAGAAACAGTCCAACGGTAATCAGAGCTTGTACTAGAAAAGCCTTACTTTATCCAATACCAGAAGTCTTGTAGCCAGGGTTCCGGCTTCGGTTGGCATTTCGCATCCCACCTTTCAGGTTATCAAAGTAGTGAATGAGATAAAGCAGTTGGCTTCTAGGGCTTGCATTAGTTCGCCACATGTTTAATATTAAGGAGACAGGGTATCACCCGATGAGATTGACAAACAGGGAAATATTTAGGGCTGCATGATGCACCCACGTGCGGCGGAAAACCAGGAGTCTTTGTTAACGTTGTTTGAAGCCAATACGAAGGCTGTCATAGCGTTGGTAACGGGATCAGTTATCCATAAGCTATACATGCACTCGTTGACTTCAACACCTGAGTGATATCGCTACGTGATTTACCGATCAAAATCCTATCAAGGCTCAGATACGTGATACCTCAACCTATGTAGCAAGTTAGGGAGCTGTTTATATGTATGTGTCAATGCATCTTGAGAATTCTTTGTTCGCTAAATGATGCCTGAGCTCATCAGAAGAATAACTACCTGGATCGCTTATTCGAGACAAGGGAGTTGACAAGGAAGTGCATTGCTCACCCAAGGTACGGAAAATACAACTGGCAAGCCGAGTGCTATTTATGCCATGTGCAAGTAGAAGCCCGACATAATTTAGATAGGCAATATAAAAGATCATAAGACAGCTCCAATCCGAGCACATTGTCTGACATAATCCTGCCCAGCGAATATAATGGACGAAAACATGGGTTGTCAAAGTGCAAGCGTTCGTAAAAGTTGCATACATCAACTTCTACACCCTGAGAGGTCAAAGCTTAAGCAGGGGTAACTCCTTCACTTGCCTACTCTCAGCAACTCACCTGAAGGATGCTACTGTGAATTTTGCTAATAGAGAATGAGTCAAATCGTTCATTCATGCCTGACGCAAGATTAGCCACTCATGTCGAATCTCGGCAACAGTGATCTAAATTTCTTAGTTTGTACTTTGATACTCCCTGGAAAAACTCTAGGGGTTTCCGTTTTCTTTGACACCTGGCATACCTACCTGGGCACTATTTGGCCTATTGTTTTAGCCTTTGGTAGCAGTTACCGTCGAGGTATACTACTTATGTAGCAATCCCTGGAGTTTACCCGCCATCCAGTGTTGAGACAATATCAACTCATTTGAAGCTCTTCTAGGGAGAAGTGAATATTATCTCGATTGGCACTCGAAGATGATATATATATCTTCGCACGGTTTTTGATGACCAGCAAATTCAGTCGCATCAACAGCCACAAGGATAAACATAACGTTACCGTGTTAAGACAAGAAAAGTTAGACAGTTCTGGGATTTACATGTTGAAGGATGCTATATCTCTTACTCGTATATATCTCTTGTCTTCTTATTTCGAATCAATAAGGGTTGGGCTTATACTAGGAAGATGATGCATGGTTACTTATATTAACCATCTAGCTTTTGTCTTCCCCTTCTCTTCTTTCTGTTATGCCATGTTTTCTGTCAAAATGTCCCTTCATTTCCGTAGTGTTGTTGCTAGCTGAGTGCATGATATTTTGTCTCGTAGTAACGGGCTCCGAGGCCAGGGCTCTTAGTTGATTGACATATAGAATGGGATATTTCATTTTTCATTTTTACTCTACTCTTTAATTCTTCTGATTACTTTTCAATATCAGCTGAGCTACTTGGCCTGAGGTATGATGTTTCTGAAGTACTTAAACATTAATCATTTCTGGTATGTCCCTTTGCCGTTTAGGAAGCTCTACAGTACCGCATGACTTTCAAAACGAGATGGTTTCTCAAACTAAACGCAGGCAGTAAATGGATCATATGTTGTTAAATATGCTGATGGTATTCCGCCAGTAGAAGTACAAGAAGATGAGACCAAGGACATTTTTTCACAAGGAAAAAAAGGAAAAAAAAGAAGTCGTACCAACATGAAAGGGAGGATAAGAAATTTCTGGACACCGCATTCTCATCTAGACCGTTCAGGCCTAGATATTGATTGGAGACCCTGTGGGATCATGCACCTGAATTTTAAGCTCCTATTGGCTCAATTTGCCCGAGTCAAGCTGAGTCCCCATCGCGAGTGCAGATCCCGCGCTGGAGGTCCCAGAGGACCCAAAGAAACGCGGCAGTTCAGCACTGGCCAACCATAAGTCACGACGCGTGCACACCCAGAACCTCAACTTCCAACTTGTCCTCAACATCCTCCCTCTGCTCGTTCTTCGACCCGCCCTCTGTCTGTTTCGGTCACACATCTAGCCCTACTGGGGTCATGCGCTTTGAACGTTGAAGGAGACTGGCCGAACTGGGTTATCCGAGTGTGATCTGAAAGTTTGGGAACAACCTGCTGCGCTTATCCGAGTAAGTATTTATTAGGACTGGTCTTTCATCGATCGATTCAGTACCCACTGGCTCTTAGCTTCCATGTTCCTTGTCTGTTTTTGAAGATATTAGATAAACGGCTAGCGCCGATTCATCGGGATATTCAGAACTGACTGATCACGCACCTGTGGACAATCATGGGGATGCTAACATTCGGGCGCTTTCTTAGTAGACCATATCCTCACTACTGTGACGGACCCACGATTTTCTCCTTTCAACAGAAACTCATCATGGAAGACAGCGCTTCATATTCCATTGGCGACTCACCTGTTCTTCAGGCGATCCCAGGTGATGACTTGTCGGATCTGGACGACGTCGCAGGATCGTCCGATGGCTTTTATTCGCCGCCTGACACATCTAGAAGACCTTCTTTCTCGTACCAGGATGACTGGGAGACTTTTCCACCGTTGGATAAGTTGACTGTCTTCGACTTGCTCGACAACCTCTCTCTGTCTCAAAGGCTCGAAAAATTACAGCGAACCCTCAATGCACAGAAAGATAAGATGAGGAAACAACGCGAGAAGCTAAAGTACACCTCTGCTACTGCCAAGGATCGTGTCGTGGGTGAATGGAAGAGACGTGTCCCAACGGCGGACGAGCGGCTTGACAAGTATCGCCGCCGTATGAAGGTCAGCGTTGAGCGCCTAGGGAAACAGTGGAACGCAACAGCGACCGTTACGTTACGCGAGAAGATTTCATTCATTGCCGGCGTCCTCAACATCTTCTTTAGTGGCTACCTCATAGGAGCTCGTCCGGATATTTTCTATATCTGGTTCACTATACAGCTAGCCTACTTCATGCCGATCCGGTACTACGGGTATCACAAGCGGGGCTATCATTACTTCCTGGCTGACCTCTGCTATTTCGTTAATCTCTTATGCATGCTGAGTATATGGGTCTTCCCAAACTCCAAGAGACTCTTTATCAGTGCTTACTGTTTGACCTTTGGGAACAATGCCGTTGCAATTGCTATGTGGCGAAATTCCCTTGTATTTCATAGTATGGACAAAGTTGTCAGGTAAGGCTCATTCGTTCCCTTCCGAGATACCAGCTGATTGTCTGACCTGTTTTTTAGTCTCTTCATTCACATCATGCCGCCGGCGACCTGGCATTGTATCGTTCACTTGACTTCTGCGGAGATGCTGAGGGAAAGGTTCCCCGCTATCTACGACATTAAAAACAGTGAAGCTGGATCGCCGGATCACTTTACTCTCCTATCAATGATGGGCTGGGCGACAATACCCTATACGATTTGGCAGTTGTCCTATCATTGCTTCATCACCGTGCGGCGTGCTGAGAAGATTGCAGCAGGACGCCCGACAAGCTTCACATGGCTGCGCAAATCATACGCAAAATCCTGGATTGGAAAATTCGTTTTGGGACTGCCTGAAGCATTACAGGCTCCTGCCTTCATGCTGATCCAATATTTCTATGCAATTTTGACAATGATCCCATGCCCAATTTGGCTATGGTCCCGCTGGGCTAGCGGACTATTCTTGACTGCCCTTTTTGCCTTGAGCATTCAAAATGGCGCGACATACTACATCGATATCTTTGGCAAGCGCTTTCAGAGGGAGCTGGAAGAATTGAAAAAAGATGTCGCACGGTGGCAGTCTTCTCCTGAAGGAGCAGCCACTAGCCCAACCATCCTGATGTCAGACAGCACTGTTGCCACTGGGGCGCAGACCTTGGACGATTCTGGAGCCACTGCGAAGAAAGGAGAATCCGATCAGGCAAGCATTGATACGATCCCTTTGCTTGACTCCAGCGCGATTGCAAGTGGTATGCAAGACACGCCTACTGTTTCTCCGGCATTGCGAGAAAGGAAATAGATTTGCTCTTCTCAATGATCATGTCAATGTTGTCTCTCCGGCGTTCTCCCTCTTTGCAAATTTGCGAATTCTGCTGCACGTGCGATTCTGGCCCGATGATACCCAACATACTATTCAGTCGTTCTTCGCAACGCATATTTGTGCTATACTTGCTATTCGCTCTTTAGGATATATATGATACGCTTTGTCGTTGGATAGCTTACGCCTCATGCATTGCTTCCTGCCACAACCTTCTTTGTTGTCCATTCGAATAGAATGTAATTATTTACTTAGCTCTTCATGCAATGTCTGCTGCCCAGGTTTTTTTCTTTCTCTCTTTTTTGGTGATATTTTGGAAAGCAACTCAGTAACGTCCATGGTAGTAGTTTTTGCCGCCGAGAAGTCGGCAAAGCTTATTGCGACCCCGGAGCGACTGCGAGCCAGTCCATGAACTTAAACTCCGGCGGCGACAAAAATGTAAACCCCGAAAGCCGCAGTCACGTGAACGGTCGCCTCTGCTCCAGAACTTGGGGTGGACGAAGACACATCACTCCCTTGATATTCTTGCCAATTCTATTTGTGTTATTTTTGTCTTGTGAAACCATATAGATTGCCGTGTCTGTTTGGTTGAAGTTGCTGTTTCTATCTTATACAGTTCCTCGCTCTCTTGAGCACCTCCTTTCCAAAGCCTTCCGTCATGTCTGTCAGCATTAGGTCGGCTAGACTTGTGCGCAGCAATGCTGTATTGCGCCCCGGTTTGGTCGGTATGTTTGTGCCACTGCTGCTAGTCTTGCTATTATATCCTCATTCTGTCAAAGATGCGATCATTTATGACTGACATTTAATCATATTTTAGCCCGACCACGTTTTACTGGTGCACTGGGCGCAACTTCGGCCGCCAACCTCCGGATCAATGGCAGAGGTCTTCCATCCCACATACAAGCCTTAGCAATCTTGATTCCTCATCGCGGATATGCCACAGAGCAATCGACTTCAACCTCAACTTCATCAGACTTCCCCCCCCCGGGCTTTAACGCTGAGCAAGCAAAAAAGCCCCTCATACCATCTGCCAAGGCAGGCCAACAAGTTGTTCCCGAATCAGAATTGCCAGGTGCCCCAAAGAGCAATGTGCAGAGCAAGGATAAGTCAAGTGATGCAGGCGCATTGAAGGAGACTTCTGAGGAGAAGAAGGAGCAAAAGAAATTGACGATTGGACAAAAAATCAAGAAAGAGGTGCAGCACTATTGGGATGGTACCAAGCTTTTGGCCACCGAAGTCAGTATCAGTTCAAGACTAGCATTGAAGATGGCAGCGGGATATGAGCTGAGTAGAAGGGAACACCGACAGGTTCGCCCTCTCCGACCGATTTCTACCATTACCCTTGACAATGCTAACTTTTGTATGCGTCTAGCTGCAACGAACAGTTAAGGATCTTGGTCGCCTGGTTCCATTTTCGATGTTTATCCTTATTCCTTTTGCAGAGTTGTTACTTCCCGTGGCGCTCAAATTGTTCCCTAATCTGCTCCCGAGCACATACGAGGGACAGAAAGCACGCGAGAAGAAGGCATTGAACTTGAGCTCTACGCGGAAAGAGTTCTCTGGATTCCTAAAAGATACGCTTAAAGAGAGCGGTCTTCCCGTGACCGCGGCTACCGTCAAAAACGAGGAATTCGCGGAATTTTTCAAGAAAATCAGGACGACCGGAGAAGCACCTTCTACTGAGGATGTCATCAAAGTTTGCAAGATCTTCAAAGATGATTTGACTCTAGACAACCTGTCTCGGCCCCAGTTGGTTGGCATTTGCAAGTATATGAACCTGAATTCGTTCGGCACTGATGCCATGCTCCGGTACAATATCCGCCATCGCATGCGGCAGATCAAGCGCGATGATCGCGCTATCTTTTACGAGGGCGTTGAGTCACTCTCCGTCCCAGAATTGCAGATGGCTAGTGCCTCCCGTGGTATCCGCACACACGGTGTCTCTCCCGCTCGTTTGCGCGAAGATCTGTCGATGTGGCTCGATCTTCGTCTCAAGCAAGGCGTTCCATCCACTCTTCTTGTTCTGAGCAACGCCTACGTTTACGCGCAGGGTGGAAAAGAAGCAGAGATGTCATCTCAAATTGAAGCTCTCCAGTCAGTTCTGTCCAGTATTCCCGAGGAGCTGTTCCATGAGATCGAACTAGAGGTGCACAACGCCGAAGGTGCTGCCACGAACAAGCAGCGTCTAGAGGTCATCAAGGAGCAGCAAGAGCTCATTGAGGAGGAGAACGAGCAGAACAGCGAGAACGAGGAGAAGGGTGTCGCTGCACCCAAGGACCACGAAGATATTGATGATAAGGATGATGTTAATATCGAGGCTAAGTATCAGGCGCAATCCGGTGAGGCTGTTGAGGCTGCAGTTGAGGGCGAGAGGGTAGAGGAGGCACAGCCAACAGCTTCACTGGCTCAGACCAAGGAAGAAAAGAAGGAGACGACTTCCGCCTAAGAACTACCTTGATTTGCCGCTACATCATATAGACCTCCTTTCATCTGCTCTCATTCCCACTCTTCATCTTGGCTGCGTTACTGTTGATACGATAGACTACTTTTCTTGTTTAATGTGTTTGATCTGCCCCACTGCCCTCTGCGGCTAGTCACTACCTGTTTTTCTTATGTGTCACCTCATTTTCAGTGGTGTTCTGGCTCAATAGACACCTGGCAAATTCGTGGAAAAAACCGTCATCTCGTCAGCGACTTCTTTACTTTTCCGCGGAAAAGTATGGTCTTGACAAAGCGGTTCTAAGCTCTAGACCGAATACATAGTACCATCACATTTCCACTCTCCTGGCTCACAAAACGTATGCTATGTTACAAAGTGTCGCGATTCAACAGAGCACAAATCCTGAAGTAACCCAGTCTACTCCGTATAGATAGACCCGCCGGTTGCCCATTCATTCATTCTCCACTATAACCTCGGCAATTCCGTATGTCGACGGACCATCTTTGACCAGCACAGTGCCAATGCTCACCCCAGTCTATTTTGACCGAGCATTAACCCCCAGATTTGTCGCTTCTGCCATGAGAATCAAAGATATCGTCCGATCCATCCTGAATACTCGTGGTTTCAGCACTCCGAATAACTTGCAGAAAATGCCACGTCTAAATGCCGTCTCACAGGTACGGCACGAGAACACATTAATCCATCTACCCCACATCTTCTTTTACATCGTATGGATCTCTGCTATTGCTCAGGGCAGGCCATACCTAGACTGCCCATATCTTAAACCCCTGTCACTCTGCCTACCTTCTGTCGTATTTTATTTACTCTCTTACCCTTGTTTTGTTCTCCGCTTAATGGATGACATATATGGGCTAACGGTCGGTCCCGTTTGCTTTTTATGCTAACAGAATGCAATCGATCGGTTGAGATCGTACAAGCCACCGCCAACCAATTATGACATGGTACCCTTGTCGCGACGAGCGTCAGTCTTGTTACTTCTTTATGCGGATCCCAAGGGGGATCTCCGAGTGGTTCTTACCATGCGGGCAAAGACATTAAGTTCGTGTAAGTTAGAGGAAAGAGGCGTGGAATTAAAGAAAAGACTCAGGTAGGAAAATGGAATTAAAAGGCTAATCTATGTTCCAAACAGATGCTGGTCAAGCGGCTTTGCCTGGAGGTAGGTAGCATACCCAACCAACCATTGGGAAACATAAATGACTAAAACAATTCACAATTCATCAGGTAAGGCCGACTCTTTAGAGGAGACCCCATTTCAAACAGCGCGGCGCGAAGCACAAGAGGAGATTGGATTGCCAGGCATTCACCAGTCACTCCCTCAACCATTTGCCGTGGAGCATCTCTGCGAGTTACCTGCTAATCTTGCAAGAACGGAGTTGGTCGTACGCCCTTGCGTGGCACTACTCCATTCATATGATGAGAAAACTGGACAAAATGCTGACCCTGAAGAGTCGTTAATCCCGAGGCTCGACGCCAGAGAAGTTGCGGCGGTGTTCACCGCACCGTTTCACAATTTTCTGCGAATGAGAGATGAAGACGACTGGGGTGCAAATCCCGCGGATTGGTACCAAGGTGCTTGGACAGAATGGCATCAATCTAACTGGCGAAGTGAGTATCTTCATAAACCCTTCCCCTATACGTTATCAATGATAAAGTAGTGCACCAATTTTTCGTCCCTATTCGGCTTCAGTCGGTGGTCAAACCTCGTACTACCAGTCAACGGCAAAAGCAAGCTGTCAGTACTCTGGAAGAAGAGGAAAAACCCGGAGTGGTAACCCGCTACCGAGTCTTTGGGATGACGGCTCGAATGTTGGTGGATGTTGCGCGAGTAGCTTACGAAGAGGAGCCGGAATTCGAGCATAACAGTCATTTCGGTGACGAGCACCTTATCGCTCAATTGCGGAAAATGGGACGACTGAGCTCATTTCGTAAATCGGGGGATGTACTCACGCGAGAGGACATGGAGAAGGCCTCTAAGCTCAGCTGAGATCGCTGGGGCCGCTGATAGATTTTGTGTGCTTTGTATGTACTAATGATGGGAATATGGTCACGCGTATATGATACCCAACATCATGCAAGAAGGTGTTCACTCCCTTCAAGGGATATGTTGATATCAAGCTTGAGACAAACAATACGCTTGGAAGGAGCACTGGGCTCATACCGTACATGAGCCCCTTCTATATTCAAGCAGAAACAATAAATCTTTTCATTCCGGTCTATCAAATGAAGAACATGATTTCTTCATTACCACCACTTATCTTATGCTTGATTCCCTACTGCTGTATCACTTTTACTTATACTTCGAACCATCTTCATTCGTTTTCACACATTCTTAAGTCATTAGAAACTTCAAGATGAGGCGCCCTAGAACACTACTTGGCCTGCCTCGCGAATTACGCTACCGAATTTACACTCTTGCAATGACGCCTCCTAAATGCTTTTGGCTCGACCGTCCAATAATCATCCTTGATTTTCATCCTGGAAAAAAATATCATCTGGAGGAGGGCCGACCCAACATTTTATAGTCTTAGTCTCACCAGCTGGAAGTGCGTCTGGGAAGCGAGGCGGTGCCTATTCGCATACTTCGTCTTCACATTTATAACTCAATACCCCATGGAGCTCCCAGAAGGCCTTTCTGTACCGCATAAAATACATCGTCTACACCCCAGCATCCTATTATAATTTCGAAGCTCAAGAGTTCAACAGGAATTTTATGCATCGACGCATGGCCATCCGCACTGTTCGCATCCTGGTCCCACCAGACCCAGTAAGAAAGGGGCTGTGGATTACATATGATAGCTGGTATCTAGAGAAGGTGGCTCTTGTGTTCCTTACGTTTTGTCGAGTTGCGGTTGTCGGGCACGCCAAGCTAGACGGAAGCTGGGACCCTCATATCGAACAAGGGTTGCAAGAAGCGAGAAGACAGCTGGGGAATGAAGCACTATATCGGCATATTAACCTATTCTATCCTACTCGGAATCCTATACAGAACAAATTGTTTAGCTGGGCTGGTACGGATGTATTACTGGAAGAGGAGGGTTTTGAAGAGTCAGGTTTCGATGAAGTTTCCATAATTGTGCATGGTCAGAGCTGAGATTGCTTGGTAGGGCTTATGGTTCTGGTAGACATTGTTTTCTCAGGATACGTTTGTTCGGTGCTTCATCATATCCTATTATTACCTGGGTTATGTTCTTTTACGTCATGCAATGCGGGTTGCTAGTGTGCTTGACCTTGAAGATATTGGATATTTGGGCTCTCCTTATGCCCGAAACCCCTTCTAGTATTGCATTTAAGATTGGACAGTAAGAGGTCTAAGACGGCTAAGCCTTAATAAGCGAGGAAAGAAAAAAAAGGCTTAAATTCAAAAAGAAGGACAAGAGAAAGTATGAGATGTGATACGTGTTACTGCTGCGATTCTGGGTAACCCATCTTATCCTTGGATGCATCTACTGTTCCTTTAGTTCGCTTTCCATCATTTGTTCTAAATGTACATTCAAATCGGTATATATATATCCTTTCAGGTCAATTGGAGGAGCCCTTGACCATAGACGCAGGCTCCACTTTATATTACAGTCCCATGTCAACTCATGACCTAGTATCCTTGAAAAGCAAGCGTCTGATGCCCCGTGGGGACAGGATTCCAGAACCCAGTCTGAGCATTTTGTCCGTTTGGTTGTGTAGGAATCTGTTGGGCAAAGTACCCTGGAATACATGATCCGGCTGCGTTGGCATCTTTCGACGCATAGATTGCTCGGGCATCGCTGGAAGATAGTATAGACGAAGTCAGGTCCGAAGAATAGGTCGTTAGACTGCTTTCCAAGGAGCTCTTTCGACTGATGGAGGGTGATGACAGCGGGGACAGAGGGACGCAAGAGCCTTGACTCGGTGGCTGTCTTGCCGACTGGCTATGGTTGGTGGAGGAACGAACATCGCCGTCATAGCTAGACTGATGATTCTCAGACATATTGGATGCATCTCTTTTGGAACTGATGACTGGGTTGAGTAGGTTACGGGGATTATCATTGGTTGGCGGTCCATGCAGCTCGGCGTCAGCACTGGAGTCAGCCAAATGGACATGGGAGACATGGATTATGGTGTCGCCGCCTGTTTCGAGGTTGTTAGTCTTTGTAAAATGTACCAAGCGCGGGAAGGGAGCTATACTGATTTTGCCGTCTAGATACAGCTCCTCCATCTCTCGAACATAGTAAATCTCATCTAAGACGCGCAACCGCTCTGCCGGCATGATCTGTCGTCGTACATCTTGTCCAGCATCCTTGAGCTTGTCTGCCGTTATTCCGTGGCTCTCCTTTAATTCGCATAGGATGTGTACAAGAAGCCGAATCCTTTCTGTGCGCACCAATAGCAAATCAGCCTGGCACTTGCAATTAAGACGTTCGGAGCAAATTTCCCTACCTGTTTTAAGAAGATGATCAGGCTCACGGTGTGTTACACCTATAGGCCACCATTTGGGTTTCGTCAACTCTGGATCTACCCTCTGAGATGATCCGGCGGTGGTCTTTCGTCCATTGTACGGATGGTTGACCTGTTTGCGGGGCTCAACCAATTTGACAAAAGCCTTCGCAATTGCCCTGCAGTTAAGCTGTTGGAAGTTCTCGAACGCTTTCTCATAGTATGTCCGTAAAAGGTCCTTCTGCCCGAGTCGAAGTGCAGTCCACCTAATCGCTGCACCGGGCGGAATCGAGTCCGAATCACGGCCAATCTCCGAGCTTACTCGTCTGAGGTTTCGCCTGTGACGCTTGTTCTGCAGGGACTGCCATTCGCAAGGGATGAGTTCAGGTTGGAACCAGCTTGTATGGTGTTGATGTTGGTGTTGTTGTAAACCGAAGGGAGCATTGGACAGAAAGGGTTTGACATCGCCGTCCATCTGACTCACGGAATCTGCCGCACAACAACATCCCGGTTAATGATCTGTCCTCCTTGTGGATTCTCCTCCAATACCTCCCACTTACTGATGTGATAGCTTTGCAAATCAGATTGCCAGCCGACCGTGGCGGACTTCAAAAACCTCTCTTTGACGTCGTCCGTGAAGATGTCCTTCTCATAACTCGCAATCGAAGATGAAGCCTCCACACCGAGCTCTCCACTGCGGTTGATGTATAGCAAAGCAAAGTGACGGTAAGGGAAGTTGAATGTTGTGGTCGACTGTGAACATTCCTATTAATGATATCACATCAGACTGTGATGCGTCTTCGATTCAGTGGGGGATGCTTGTTCATACCGGTGCCCTCGACTGAGTCATATCGTGATAAGGTAGCATCTGCTGCTGCTGCTGCTCTTCTCTTCTCGCAGTCATGGACTGACCTGTCGCATCAATACTATATTCCGGACTCGTCATACTCATGATATGAGATGATTATGCGTCGGTACGCTTGAAGAAAGCAAATGCTCAGATAAGCAGGATTTAGTATCATAGGGTCGCAAATAGGCTGCTTTAAGATAGCTAAGACATATGGCGCTCGCGACAAATTCGAAATCCAGCGGGCTATTGAACCCATATCTATGGCTGAGAAGCGGCTAAATATAATATGTCGATGGAGAAACGAAACCCTCATTGGAGTGCGCGGCCAAGGACGAAAAAAGTACGGTTGTGAATCGAATCATGAACAATGGGTCTGTTGCTGCGATTGTGGCTGTTGACAATTGACAAACTAATGCAAGGAAAGCAAATACCTACAAAGAATTGAAGCCACACACTATACACCCAAAGTTCTATTAATGGTGACCAGTCTCCATCCTTGTGCATGAGTAGAACCAGAAAGAAAAAAAGAAAAGTATGAAGAGGAAAGTGAGCGCCTGTTGCAAATACCACAATACGGCACACAAGAGTCATTGACGAGGTCTCCTTTACAGACATATGAAAAACAATGATGTGCCGACTTGCTCAAACGCCGATACACTTCGGAAGCTTAAAGTTGCACCCCTATTTGGACGAAGACCAAATGAGTTCGTACAGTCCGTGGGAACGGAAACTGCACTGGCCCTCACGGATATGCCAATTTACTGCCGAAGGCAACAATGGCCTGGGCCTTTCCGGACTGCTAGTGTGGTCTGTTTCGCAGATGAACGAAGGTCAAGCCATCCCCATGAGCCAATGACAATAGCGAAGAAGTTGAGTCCAACTCTATCTAGACTATGCTTGGGCAATAAGGTGAGGATCTTGGATTTCGGAATCTGGCAGAATAATAACACATATACGCCACTGGAACTATGCATACAAACATATCCTCCACTTACCCCAGTCTACGAGCATTTTACAACAGACAGCAGGGCTCACACACTAAGCGGATATTCGTTCGGCCATCTATTCCACCAATCACTCGGCGACTCAACTGTCTGGAACCGCCTGTCTGACACGATAGTGCTGCGGGATTTTACTTTCTCATCTAATCCCTTCCAGCTTTCGCAGCACTGATACCTTATTTAAAGTGAATGTCACATGGTTCAGGGAAGATCTGAACTCCTTTCAGCCAGTGGTAAGAGCCTTTCGAGGCGTTATGAAAGGTAGCTAAACTTGAGCTGCTTGAAATGGGGTACGTTCTGAGCTGTTACACGCCACTAGGATCAATTCCTCTCTCACTGGATCAACATAAGTTGACGTTCGAGGCGTTTCTCCCCACAACGACCCAATACGAAGATTGGATATCAAAGTCATAGCTTGACCGCTGATCGCTGTAAAGGTCCCAATAGAGTTCAACTAAAGTTGCAACGAAGGACTATGCTCGTTACCCAACATGGCTCGAGCGTAACCGAATATACTTTGGTACGGACTGTACCTAGCAAGCGGGCATTCTGCTACAATGAATTGTTAGACAAGATACGATTTATACATTGTTCCCCTGGTCCACGGAGAAGGTATCCAATCATCACCATTGGGTATGCTAATCTCCAACTAGCCCCGACTGCGGGAACTAAGTTAAGTATGAATTTCTCTGCATCGGGCCACCTAAAGGACAAAGGAAAGAAGCGGTTACACCAATTCGGCGTGAGCGCTCGACTATGGTAGGGCGTCGATGTTATCATGTCTAAGTGGTCAGCAGTACCATCCGGAAGAGATTAATGCAGAGACTATGATCAGGGGGGGGGGGGGGGGGGGGGGGGGGGGGGGGGGTTAAGCGAATGGAGGAGAAGAATTGCAGGGTTTTATAAAGTTTCTATGCGGGGAAATAATGCTGAATCTCTTTCCTTTTGGCTGACATCCATCCTCCAACATCATCTTATAATTGATGGATGAGCGATGCGTCCTCACTATCCGAGCAGCTCGATTGAATTATTATGACAGGGGCCGTGTGGTCACAAAAACAGCCACGTACGCAAGCATAGAACATCCCTACCGATGGCCACCGATGGCCACCAGGAAGGTGAAACCCTGCAGGATGGCCCGCAGAATGGGGACCTGAGCGACACGACGGTGGCGTTAACAAGCTGACAATCAAATCACGATATCTGCAAATATTGGGCACTTATCTTACGGCCCATTCACGAACATGATTGGGCTGCCTTTCTATCCAACGGAACTCATACAAAGTCAATGCGTGATTCCGAAGGCAGACGAACAATGAGGGCAGACGGATAGGTAGCTGCCAGTTATTCGTCTGGCTACAGGGATTATTGTCGAGCGTCTCAAGTGTAATCTGAGCGCCAGCAGAAATCGACTAATCCATTATGGCCTTGATACCTGTATTCTGGCCGTCAACTCCATGTCGACTAATTGGTCCGTCGGTTTATGAGATATCGAACAAACTAGCGCAGATCGTCGTTCCTCCACACCGACCATTTGATGAATAAATTCCTGATTATTGTTGTTGTACTACTTGCTTAACGATCGACCCCGTTGATACGAATTCTATCGAAAATATTGCCTTTGTGCAGAGGGTACTTGGTACTTAATATTTAATATATCTCACAGTACACTATTGCTTCGACGTTACTGATATTGATGGAAATGTCCTGTGCTCTCAGTCTCTCTGCACTTTGACCCCTACAGTGCTGACTAGATTCATGATGACAGGGTGGCTGCTATTGCCGGTTGAGGCATGAGCCCTGCTTATAAGCTTCTCTTCGGGAAAGGCTTGTTGCCTTACGTCTGGAGAGCTTCTTCAGCGTTTATAACAGCATGCGAAACGCAGCGGATACTCGTTGTATTCCAACCCTAGGTTATTTCTATAGGTTCTCCGCCTGAAACTTTATTTCCATTGATCAAGCTCGCACTGATCTACATCATTGAACTTTTTATTCGGGGGAAGATGATCTTCTGCATTGAAAATAGGGGGCTCACCTTTTGTAACAATACGAAAAGATTCTAAGGGGCATCCCACCAGGAGGTGACCGCTCTCACACTTGCTACAATCAATTCTACTGCTGACCTTTAAGTGCCCGTACCATGGGCTACATGCGTGTGGGCCTTATATTCATACTAAGGTAGGCTACATCTAGATTTGCGGTGCACTACTGCAGTCAATTATGCTCCACTCGCCGCATACCGAAGTGTATCTTAATGCACCCCTAACGAATTGAAGAGTTCGCAACCACTCGGATGGCGAACCTCAAAAGCTCCACTGCCTCATTCCTCCATACATAGTAATAAATTACAACCGATGTGGCTGTCTTTCCCCTTACCCAGCTTTCATCGATCAGTGATCTCACACCTCGTCCACGACTGATTGAACGCCTATATGATTCACGTCGAAAATAGGCAACCGGGATGCATACTACATGCATAGTCTATTGGTTCTCCACCCAGAGTGTCGGGTCCTCCGATGCTCATGTCCGTGGAGAAATCTAGTCCCGCCAACTTCGCCATCAACAAAAATACCCACACGCAGCCCTCACCGTGATGAACGTTGCCAGAAACAGCAAACTTGTCTTTCTTGAATTCTCTTATTCGTTTCGTATCTTTAGTCCACCGACAGTTTTGTCTGAGTGAAAGAAGTGCATATACGCTGGATATCAAGCGAGAATTATTCATACCGACAATCCACCACAGGGAAGTATATCTCTGTCTAAGGGGCGAAGGGGGCTAGGTCGAGTATACCCCCGAACGCGCTGCGCAACATCTCGAACTGTCATGAAGCAAGGGCACTGTCTACATACTGTCAAGGTTGTGTCTCTCATGTAACTGCATATGTCCGTCCTGGGAATGTAACCCAACAACCAGACCATCGTAGAAACCCAGGGCCATTCACTTTTGTTCCGAATGAAGTCGGATATCGGTCTATTTTTCATGCCATACCGGGACTCATACTCTTTAGTATGTACTCAACCTAAATGATACAAATCTCAACAAAAGTGGAGACTGTCTGGCTTAAGGGGCAACGTTGGCTCTGTTGCTATGCACTGCCACCACTATACATCAAAGAAAGCGAATCAATTGCCTACATTATTCCATTCGCAACAATCAGTAACATGTCCGACCATCAAGCTATGAACCATGAAGGAACAAGATCAATTGCTATACTACATATCATTGAAATAAAAAGAGCCGTTCCCTGAACATGAAAAAACCAGCCCGATTGGTCTAATTATACTTGCGGAGCTGCAACAGGGATGAAAAAGTCAGTTGCCAGTCACATCTCGATTGGGGAGTTAGAAGGAAAACTCACGTCAAGGGTCAAGGATTGACTGCTATTCTGAGTTTGATCTCGGTAAATTCCAACCAAGGCCTCGCTGTTCTGGAAAAGACCGGTCTTCAAACTGATGACAATAAACTGCATGCCTGGAGCAGCATGGTCATGGATATAGTTGGCAATCCGAGCGACGTTGGTATTGTCAAGAGCAGCATCAACTTCGTCCAGTACGAAGAATGGAGATGGCTGGTATGAGTGGATGGCGAACAGCAGCGCCAAAGCAGCCATTGTCTTCTCACCACCAGAAAGGTGCTCCATGTCTCGGAAACGCTTAAGCGGAGGCATAGCATGGTATTTGATGCCATCAAGGTAGGGCTCATCTGAATCTTCAATGTCCAGGTAGCTGTTATGTGGTCGTGTCCCGTCAGCATAGGCGCAGATTGGTTGTTTGAGGGGAAGAAAAGAGCTTACGCTTGTCCACCTAAGGGATAATTGCTACTCTTAGTTAAGTCACGGTAGATGGGCTGGATCTGCTCCGATATGTGAGTGAACGCCTTATTGAAAAGCTCTGATCGCTTGCGCATCACTTCCTCGAACTCTTCCTTGGTCTTCCTAGCGCCTTTCCTTGCTTCTTCAAAGTCCTTCTCTGTGCTTCGGAGTTTGTTCTCCACACTTTCTAGCCGTTCCATTGCACGGGTATTCGGTGCCATCTTGTCAAGTTCACTGTTCAAGGACCGAACTTTATCTAGTAACTCCTCTTCGAGCTTTTCGTCGGACTCCTAATTTGAGGTTAATATAATCCTTGCAAGGGTAGATAGCAACCACTCACTTCCTTAAGTGTTTCCCCGAGAGAGTCAAAATCAACCTCAATACCATAATCCTGCACAGTGCCACCAGTTGCGTCTTCATCAACATCCATTGCATCAGGATCGGCTGCCTGAACAAGCTCATCAATAGGAAGCTGGTCTAACGAGTTTGAACTCTCAGTCAATGGGAGATCAATGTCCTCGAGTTTGCAGCGTCGAAGAAGAGCATATCGGCTAGATGAATTGCGCTGGACTTCTGCTTCTAAAGCATTCACATTCTTTAGGGTAGCTTCCACATCTCTACTACGCTTCTGGAGCTCCCTACGATGTTGTGCGAGGTTTTCAGCGGATTGGGCGTAAGCTTCTTTCTGTCGCTGGAGGCGTTCGCGAAGAATATCAAGTTCTGCATTGTACTCGTCCAATTGGTCACTGATGCGCTCTTGTTCCTCTTTGAGTTCTTCAATCATATCTTGGTCTCGTTGATGTTGAGCCTGAAGGCTGGCGATTCGATCAAGGGTAGCCTGAAGACGCTGTTTTTCAAAACTGAGTTGGTTCTCAATTCTGCTCTTCTGTGTTGTGAACTCAAGCTTCTTCTGAGCGGCTTCCTCATGCAGGGAGCCCTGTTGAACCTCGTATTCGCGAATGTTGCTGTATCCAAGGCGCTTGCAGAATTTACGATAAACTCCATCTTCAACATTGCTGACGGTCTCCTGAGACGATGCGATAGTTTCCTCAAGTTCTGCGATCTCTTCCTGCTTTTCCACGTATTTCGGCCTCACTTCCTCCAACTGGCGCTTAACGAAGTCCAATTCACTGTGCTTGCTTTGAAGGTTCCTCTCAAGGGCCTTAAGCTCCTCTCGAGCATACGCCAGGCGCTGTTCGAGGCCAACCAACTCTCCTTGTAGCGTTTCTTCTTCGGTGCCCCGGCGGTGGCCCTTGGGTAGATTGGCAAGGTCAGCCATCAATTTATCCTTGAGCTTGTATAGATTCTCCACTTCGGAATCTTCCCAGCGCTTCGAGTTTTGCTGGGGGCCTCGACCACCAGTCATCAAACCACCCTTGTGGATAACTGTACCATCTAAAGTAACGGCCTTCGCATCCACATGTTTTTCGTAGCAGAGATACTTAGCAGTCGCCAAGTCATCACACACAATGGCATTGCCACAAGCGTAGCTGATGGCTCTGGCCACCGAGTCATCGTAGTCCACTGTTTCAATCGCCGGGCGCATTCCTCTGTGCATTCCCTTCAAGTTAGAATTGAACGCTTTGACTTGGATAGTCTCCAGAGGAATAAAGGTCGCCTGGCCAGCTCTCTGGTCGCGAAGATGCTGGATGCACTCTTTGGCAGTTTTCTCGTTGTCTACAACGATGGCATCAAAATGTCGACCCAGGACAGTGCTGACTGCGTCGGCGTATTTCTTCTGTTTCGGTTTGCATAGGTCACTGACGCGGCCTTTCACACCAGGGAAGATACGCTTCAGAGTCGAGATCAATTCCTTTGTCCTAAGCTCCCTTTCAGTCTGCTTCTTCCCATCATCGGCCTCAAGAAGCTTCTTCAAGACAACCTGTAATTTTTCTTCTAGTTCAGTCCTCATCTGCGAAATGCGCAGCCGTTCGGAGGTAAGAGCATTTAAATCCTTCTTCTTGCGTTCGATGTCCTTACTTGTCGTTTTGACCGTGTCATTGCTAGACGATTTGCGCTCAGTCAGGGATTGTGTATCTGACTCTAGAGTCTTAAGCTGCCACTCGGTGCTCTCAAATTTGCTCTTCAGACTGTTGTATGCTTCAGCTTCTGTCTTCATTTGACGCCGTAAGTTCTCAAGGTTCAATTGCTCCGCAGATGATCGCTTGTTCACTTCCTCTTTAAGCCTGTTGTACTCTTGTTGATCAGCCTCACTCAGTTGGACACCTTGCCTGGTCATTGTCTTTTGCCATTCTGCTTCCCACTGAGCTTGGGCTTTCTCAACGACTTTGAGATCTCTCTCCAGACGTTTGGCATTGGCCGACTGCGAGTCTCGCTCCTTGCCAATCTCTGCAATTCGAGAGGCAAATCGCTCCACCTTTTTCATCGTAATATCGACCTTTTCGTCAATCGGGATTAATGCATTGGCGGCTTCCTCAATATCCTTCTCTTTCTTAGTGATACTTTTCTCGGCTTTGGCTACTTCTCGACCAACTCCGGCGTGCTCTTTCTTAGCATCCTCAACATTCTTCTCGTACTTCCCAACGCCCCGGCGATATTCCTTGAGTTCATCCTGATACTTTAAGATCTCGGCACTTGAGTCGTCGATCATGCGCTGGAAGTGGAAGAGTTTCCATAAGATATGGGTGATAATTGCTTGGTCGCGCTCCTCTGCTTTACGGGCATAGTTTTCGGCTTCCCGCTTCTGCTCTTGATATTGTTTGATCTCGGAATTGATGGCTCGCCGACGGTTGAGCTGAACGGTCTGCTGTTCTGCAGCCTCTTCCGCCTCTGCTTTGAGTCGCTCATACTCCGCCTTATACTCCAAACTTCCGGAAATCTGCTCAATCAAACGGGTCAGGTCTTTCGGTGACTGCGACGCGATGGCCTCCACATCACCCTGGAAGACCAAGAAGTTGCGCGCCTTGATCAATATATTCTCTGCCTCAAGCGCTTCATTATATTGGTTTGCGGTCACGATGCGGTTGTTGATGCGGTATTCGCTGACTCCCTGGCTCGTAATCGATCGGCGCCATTGCTGCTCCTCGCCGGCGTCGTCCTCGTAAACTGCCATAACCCAAGCCGTCTTTGGGTCGATTGATCCGCTGGGATCCTGTGATTGTTCTCCGTCGATTCCATCTTCGGCCTGGGCCGCACCGTTCGGCCCTTCAATGACGTTGCCATTGGCGTCGAGTTTCGATGTGCGCAGGACACGGCCACGGTAAACAAGATCGCGAAGGTTCGTAGATCGCAAGTGGGACGACTTGATTCCTAGTACGAAGGAAATAGCATCCATCCTGATACGGTCAGCGCAAATAGGTCTCCAGCCGAGGATACAAAATATGGGGAAACGCACGAATTGGACTTTCCAGACCCGTTAGGTCCGATAATAGATGTGAAGTAAGCATCGCCGAACAGAAGAACATGATGCCCCTTGTAGGACTTAAAGTCTGTGTGCCGGTCAGTAACTCTCAACCATGATAGTTTGGAGGCGCTTCATACTAAAAAGCTCGAGCCGGATGAGCTTCCCCATCTTGCGACAAAGCAGTCCCTTATCGGCGACCGCAAGAGTAAACCTGGTGAGATAGAGTGAAGTGTCGATTGGACTGTATCAGGCGACCCAGAGATTCTGGGGTAATGGCGTATTACCTCAACTGACCGTTGGGTGTTTGGAGGGGCCCGCGCGAGAGTGATCTGGAAGTCGCGTCCCTCTCAATCAAGTGGACGCGCCTGAGTCACGTGCTCCGCTTAATCTATACAGCCATAATTGATATCTTAGGACGAATAAGATTTTCTTACGGCCTTAGAATCTCTGTGTGTACTGGTAAATACTACATTCTAAAAGAGAAGATTTTATATGTACATGGGAATCTGCTGCAGATGTCGACAAGGAATAAACAGATCGAGACGCTTCATGCGTTCAATAGTGAGAAATGCCTCGACCAAGGGAAGCAAAAACAAAGGGAGTAGTAATTAGACAGCTTCAGAAAGAATGTCTTAAGCAAGTGGCACACAACAGCTGTATGACAGATAGCCACCTAATGGTTGATGGTAACCGGATTGCCAACAATTAAGAAGTCCTGCGATACGAATCCCGCAGAATCCATTCTCAGAACACCCTTATGGCCTTCCACTTCCAAGAGGATGAAGTCCTCTTGGGTGAACAATTGCCGGACAGATCTGAATAACCGCCAAAGAAGCATACTCGATTTCTTCAGGGGCGCTTTGAAAAAGCTCACTTTCCCGTTTTGGGTCGCCTCTGCCTGCTGCATGCGAGCCACAGAGTCGTGCGTGACAACAAGCCTACGAGAGAATGCTATTTGACGAGGCAGAGCATCAAACTCATATGACTTTTTGAAAGGAAGCATGCTCCGAACATTGAAGCGAAGGTACGTCTGTCCGTTAGAATGAACGGCCTTGACTGTTTTGATCAAGCGTGCAGTTTTGAACATGAAAACAGTACCCATGGCGCTCATCATGATACAGATACCGCCAAAGAGTGCCTGCTGCCACATTGGAAGAGGTACGATGGGGTCTCGGAAGACAGCATTGGAGTTGTACACGGAGTAGGCGAAGCAGAATGCGGTAATGCCGTAGGCGCCCAAAACATAGCTGCGATGCGACGGCGCTTGGAAAAGTAATAACTGTCCTTCTTTTGCGACCTTCCGTTCTAGCTTCCCGAAACCCTCCACTCGTCGTCCAGCAAATTTCAAGCTCCCTTCGGTCTGCGGAGGCGTTTTTGGTTGCGGGGAGTTATACTGTGGCTTGACCTTGACCGCGGCCTTTGTCCGAGCAGCGCTTGAGGTGAAATATCTCCATGTTGGGCTTGACACGGACAACCCGGGGGTCAAAAAGCCCCCAGGGCAGGGCGGCGTCAATGTCCGGAAAGCGAATGATCTTGCAAACATGATACACCTGTTTTAAGGCATTTGGGTCATTAGCATTCAAGTAGTCAAAAAATAATCTGATGTGTGGTGAAGATGACTTAATGCCGTGAAAGTATACGACTCTGACATTATTCTCTCAAGGCTTCTACTAGGCAATTGAAACAAGTAATGGAGAGATTAAACTTACCGATCGTTCAATGGGAAACGCCAATTGCTCTCACCTACTGCAACGGACAAGGAATCCGGTCCTCTCCGCGGCAGAAAAATGTTCCCGTCCGGGCCGCCGGTGAAGCTCCCAACAACCTCCAACATATCTGAAGGTCAGTCGGTCTCCCCTTTGGCAGTTAGATCCAGCGTGGGTGGGTTCTTATAGTTAGCCTTAGATCGCGATACCGTCTCGAACTACAAGATCCATCTGGTTTTCCGTGCGGCCGCATCGACGTGGTGGTGGGTTCTTGATCGTTCCTGTCCCTAGTCCGCCGAATTCAATTGCAGCGCCACGAAAGCATTATATAACCGGAAAAAGCACACGTCGCAGAATCTAGGAAAAGAAGCAGATTATTCTATATTCCGAAATGGCTTCCAGCTTTCCTGCGCGCCAAATTCCGACCTTGTTCGCCAGACGGCAACCACGCGTACTCGGTACCACAAGACGTAAGTTACCCGTTGAATTTCGAGAGAAAGATTCTTCGCAATAGCGATGCGACAGAGATCCATTATAAGATACATATGCTGACTTGAATTTTGACTTCACTATCTAGGCCTCGCATCTTCCTCCGCCGTGCAGACTCAGAACCCCGCTTACCCGCTGTACCCATCCGTCGTCCAGCTTCTCCACGAGAAGGGCATCCCAGAATCCGAAGTCTCGAAAATCCCGGCATCTGGCCCCAAGGGTCGTCTTCTCAAGGGTGATGTCCTCGCCTACATTGGTACTATCCAGGCCGACCTACCTGCTGCTCTAGCAACCCGGTTCAATAAGCTTGCCCACCTCGACCTGAGCGACATCAAGATCGCCGCACCCAAGCCCGCAGAACCACTGGCACCAGTAGTCGAGGAGCCAGTAGCCAGACCCCCGCCAACTACCTCGGTAGCCGTCTCGATCTCCTTGGCTACTGTGTTGTCCGTCCAGAAGAAAATCCAAGACACCTTGGGTGTTAACGTGCCTCTTGCGACATTCCTCGCTCGTGCCACGGATTTGGCAAATGATGACCTCCCCCGCTCATCTCTCGAGAAGCGGTCCGCAGACGAGCTTTTCGATGAGGTTCTCGGTGCAAAGCCCATTCAAGCATCTCGGGGTGATTATATCCCTGAATTGAATGCCGTTGAGGCTCCTTCTGCAGTTCGAACTATCAAGTCTGTTAAGGAAGACATTATCGATATTCTCAGCGGCAAGGTGTCCAGGCCTGTTTCACGGCCATCGGTAGTAGAGTTGCCGGCCGGTGGCGCCACCAATGTTTTCAGCCTGACTGTTCCCGTGCAAGAAGAGAAGAGAGCTAGGGTTTTCTTGGACCGTGTTAAAACTCTTTTGACGGTTGAGCCTGGAAGGCTGGTCCTATAAATCTCCAATCCATATCGTGAGTTGAAGATCAACGATCAGGAGCATACCAGTTCATTTTGGGCTAATGTGATATACCCAGTGTAGCATAAGTAATGAAAATAGCTCAGTTGAATTTTATTGGGGCGTATCCCCAAATTGAAGATCATCGGAGGTTGTGTTTTTCTATATTATATATGTACGCGAGCGTTATATCACTACTTCGAAATCACATTCGCAGATTTCATTTTCATTAATTTTTAGAACATGGTCAATGATGCTTTACTTTGCAAATGTCTCCGGAGTGGAGGTCCCTGGAATACAGCGAACTGGAAAAAGCCCTGATTTAACATGTCATCTCATCGTCAAGTTTGAAAGAGGAAAGGGGGAAAAAAAAAAGTGACTCGAAAAACAAAAGACAAGAAGGGGTCATATCATGCGACGAGAGAACATGAGGCTGCCCAACCACCTGCCCATAAAAGTAAGCGCCGCAACTGGCCATCGTGGGAAAACATCATGAGCGCCACCGTTTACATTCAGTGCATGGATAAAATGCAGGATTGGTTTGTGACAAGCCACTGGCCTAATAAAACAGGGTCTTTTAATGCAAATCAAAAAGTGGTGAAGGGGCAGAGAAGATGAATGGGATGAATAAGGCCAAAGGTACATGTCAGATATATGATCAAATGTAGGGAACAAGCGCGCCTAGTGAACAACCGCCTGTTAAATGCTGTAAACCCACAAAATGCGATAGATGCAAACTAAACCTTAAAACCCCTCCCCCAGACCGACTAAGGATATTACCAGGATCGAAACAACGCCAAATCCCTTGAACGCCGTGTCTAATGCATATCGAAAAACCCTTCAAGGGCAAGTTAAGGATGCCGTAGCACCAAGGTCATCAAATAGATCGATCGTAACATCACCGAATGGTGCCCCATTCAGCTAATTTGCTACCTTCACGCCCTTGTTCTCTTCCGGACCTCTTGTTGAAGATCTTCCAGAACCTCAGAGTCTCATCACCGGCACCGGTAACGACTGTTTGGCCATCGGGGCTCATTGCGAGATACAAGACACGGAACGTATGCCCAGTCAATGACACAATCTGCTCCATGCGCGGATACTTCCAGATAACAATCTGGTTCTGACTGTAGCCGTGCGTGCTAATGATTTCGTCCGAATTCTTCGACCAAGCTAGGTTGCATACCTGGCTGCCTGTGTCAACTTCCTTGATTAGAGACCCAGTTGAGGTATTCCAGAATTTGATAGTTCGGTCGGCAGTTCCACCACCTGAAGCAAGCAGATGATGTTGATGAGGTGACCAAGTTATTGCTTTTACAGCCGCAGTGTGGTCTGAAAACCGATATAGAGGTGTCTCATTCAGCTTGTCCCACACCAGAAGCTTGTTGTCGTTCCCGCCCGATGCTAATTGGCCATCTTCTGTATTCCATCGGAGACCGCAGACCTCCTGCTTATGGCCAGAGAGTCGTCGGAGATACTGATCCGGAGAGCGAACATCACGATGAAAGATGAGGCGATCTCGAGAGCCTGATGTAAGGATATGATCATTCCAAGCTAAAGCTCCTACTCGATTAGTATGCCCGATCATCGTTCGAAGACGACGACAGCGCTCTGCGTCCCAGATTTGTACCAGGCCCTTCCCAGTACCTATAGCAAGATGAGTGCCCTGAGAGCGTCTCCGTCAGTCTCCATGCTCAGACAGTGAAGTGATTTTGCAACTCACCCTCTGAATCCAGTTTACACTCGTAACACTATCGTCTCTTAGCTCACACAATTTGGTCACCCTTCCAGTCTGCGAGTTCCACATATAAACGGAGTTGCCCAGGCCAACGCCTAGCACATTACTACTTCCCCAGTCGACTAGATTGAGATAGAAATCATCTTGTAAGTCAGGCGCATCTAGCACTTTATATGGTACTTTGTTGACATAACGTGGCTGCTTGCGAGGGGTCTCGAGGATACGTTGGCTATCATAACGGATGGGAGACAAACTGTAGAGTTCTGATCTGACATTGAGGTTTGGACCATGCTGGCTTCGAGGGGTTTTTGAAGGGGTTGGCTGGCCAGATCCACGTGGAGAGGCATAGTTAAAAAGGTTTTTGTGGGGTGTTGACGGGGTTATGCTCGCTGGGGGTAGATTTGATACAACATGTGACGGTGGGGTATGGGCGCGAGTCTTCTCATTGATTCCATTACTGAGACCCAGAAAAGGATCCGGTGATAATTGATCCAGGTCGGCTTGGGGGACCGTGTTTCCGAAGAGCTCGCTTCGCAAGACCCGGGAGTACATCCTGTTCGCTTCTTCGGCTAGGAGAGTAATCAGCCAAAGATTCGTAAAATAGATATCAAAATATCGCAGACTAACTCTTCTGGAAATGAAGCTCCGAGTGCGGTGTACGCTTTTTAGATTTTGATGGAGTAGATGGACAGCCATCCTCGTGGAGCAAACTGTAGGTTGCTTGGAGGTCCTGCCCCTCTCGATTTGGGATAAATCTATTCAACATATTAGCAATAATTTGCTAGAAGAACATTGAGTTGAAACACAGTAACACTCTACAACCGTGGTAAGTCTGAAGAAGGGGAAGGTGTTACTGACCTGTCGCCATATACCCTCTGCCTTTTCCGACTAGGGCTGGTCCCGGGAGTTCTCTCGTGGGGGCGCCCAGCGTCCTCATATTCCTTCAAAGCCTTCGCAAGCGCATCGGGATCAATAGGTTCGGAGTCGTTCTGGCTTTTCTGCCGCGTTGCTTGTGTCTCCGGGTAGAAAAGCGTCTTTTTCGATGGCATACTGGGCGGAGTCCTTGAGCCAGGCGGGGATGCGAGATTCAATGCATTCGCGGCACTTGCAGATGGTTTCGCACGCGAAGCACTTCTTGTTGCGCTGCGGGTGGTAACCGCATCTGAGACTTGGATCTTATCGCTCATGCTTCTGGGGGGTGGTTGAACTCGCTAGGTTCAAAAGGCGGTCGAGGGAGGGATGGATGGACTTTGGCCAATGCGACAGTCGCCAATACCGGATCGCAAATGTGTTATGGTATATGGAATATCAATAGAGGGGTTCTCATAAAAAGGGTGGACTAAGATGCTATTTGTGTTCCCGGCCAGTCGAATCGCTTCAGGTTGTCTCTCTGGTGAATGAACCGGTTGATGACAGTCAAAGCCTCCTTCTCCGCTCCGAACAATAATCCAAATAAACTAAAGTTGAGGCGGCTCGATAGAGCGACGCTAAGTAAATAAACGGTGCCTCTCACCAGACCCAGGGTTGATTGAAGATAATCAAGCAACTCGTGGAGGTCATTAGAGACCGACCCGACCACCGTCTGGTGAGGAATGGGGATATTGAAACAGCACAGGGAGGTTGATCCAAGGGCTGGCGATGGGCTCTTGGGGGTGACGGAGTTTCGAAGGGGAATCCCTCCTAGTCACGCGTCGGAAGCGCTAAGCCTATCTGGGCCTCAGAGGTTGGAACCTTAGAAACACTTTTCTCTTTTGAGCTTCTTTGTCTTTCCTTTATTTAGATCTTAGTTCAGTACTCAGTCTGGAACAGAACTGCCTATCCCTTCACTTTTGATGTTTGTTTTTGCTCCATTCAATCTGATACATCGTGGTTGAACCGATAGGCTTCCTTTTGGACCGATCAGATATCATCCCGCGACATAGTACAATGTTACCTGTACTACGGGGAAGATGTTCTTGTTTACACCACGACAACAGATTTGACGACGTTCAATTCCATCCAAAATGATCAATGCTAATAACAGACCACTTTTGTTTGGGATTTATATTCCTTTTGATCTGGTGATACTCTTCTTGTCAGATTGTTGATGTCTCAAGAAACGCGCGACTCAAGTGACGCGACTCAATGAATGATTGGATCAGCGCCCATCGATAACTGATTCAGGTGCCACTTTCAATCTGCCTCGCGACCGCCCTCATTCCACGCGCCCTGGAGAATGCGCGAGGAAAGCTTGGACCACAGCCTGAAGGAGAGTTTCGAGCCAAAGAAACAATGGGACCTTCTTCGCCTCTGCCATCCGCGTCGATCTCAGTGGGCACCCTAGCACTAACGGTTTTTCTTTATCCTCCCATGTTTTCCGATGGACGTCGGGACTCGGGCGAGCATGGAACTCTGGTTTCATTCCTGCGAGAAATCCCGGCTTCTCTAACTTCCCCACAATTAACTGTTACTGAGCGTCCACAACCATTTCCTGCTAACCAAAGGCGTTTCCCCAAATTTATTGGTCGAGTCGATGTCACTGATACCTTTCATATCGGATGTACCTTAACCCTGCCACTGTACCACTGCTGTTTAACCAACTACTTCAAGCTCCCTTCTGCTAGCTCAGATAGGAAAGTCTTTTCTAGATCATGATTAATAGTTGACGAGAAATGCCCCTTGTCCTGTGATCTTTATTAATGAACATTTTTTACTCCGTGCTACGAACTGTATAAGAGATAATTCAACTAGCTTGAAGTACTCCGTAATTCATGTTACCATTAATGAGTCTAATTTTCGCTGTCCGCAAGGAAGGTTGACCTGTCGTAGTATAGTAATGATCCCAGAGAAGTATCACATTACCATACATAAGCTCATGTTTTACTGTCCATATATCATTTTTTGTCGCCGTGTAACAGCTGAGCTTATACTCCGTGCTATGCAGCGAACTCTCAATCACAATTACAATTGTCGTAGTCTGAATCAGAATTAGGGTTGGAGATTGCCATAGCCCCATAAATCGATGCTTAGTGTCTGACCGCCAAGACCAACAAATCCGCAATGATCTCATGCGATTAGAACTTCCTCCATCTCCGCAATCTCCAACAACAACGCAAACCTTGGCTCTTTTCAGCTCGCGGGGTACTCAAACATGACATCGAAAATCGCCCAAAATCTAAAGCAGCCGGCTCTGGACTTCTTGTCCTATGTCAATGCTTCTCCAACCCGTAATACTCCATTCCCTGTCGAGATCTTTGATCCACTTGTCTAACTTCGGCCAAATCCAGCCTTCCACGCTGTCCAATCGGCAAAGGAACTTCTGACCAAAGCTGGCTTCCAGGAGATTAAGGTGCGAAAAGCAATCCAGATTTGACTTAAATACTAACTGTGCTGTTAGGAGAAAGATTCCTGGTCTTCCACATGCCTGCCTGGTGGAAAGTACTACTTGACGCGGAATAGCTCAACCCTCGTGGCTTTTGCCATTGGCAAGAAATGGAAGGTATATACCCTTGGCAATCAGCATCCACACAGCTTCCTCCCTCTGTGGAAAAGACAGGCTAACGTCCATAAACGAGGAATAGCCTGGAAACCCGATCTCTATGATCGGTGCCCACACTGACTCCCCGGTACTGAGAATCAAACCTGTTAGCAACAAGCGTGGGGAAGGCTTTGTCCAGGTGGGCGTGGAGACTTATGGAGGCGGCATTTGGCACACTTGTAATTAAGCTATCCACCACTTTCCCCGTGCGTCGCATACTAATGATATCTAGGGTTCGACCGTGATCTGGGTGTCGCAGGCCGGGCTATGGTACGGATCGGTGACGGCTCCATTGTACAGAAGCTGGTCAAGATTGACCGGCCCAGTATGGTTTCTCGTCAACAATAACATGTATGGTCTGGCTGACAGTTTCGTAGTCCTCCGCATCCCGACTTTGGCTATCCACCTGGATCGCCAAGAGACTTTTGCCTTCAACAAGGAGACCCAGTTATTCCCTATCGCTGGTCTTGTTGCTGCTGAGCTGAACCGCACTGGTGAATCTAAAACTAACGGCGAAAAAGCTGCTACGACTGGGGAAGAGGAGAAGGGAGACTTTGCTCCATTGAAGCCAATGACTGAGCGCCACCATCCCTATCTGGTAGAACTTATCGCTTCCGAAGCGGGAGTTAAGCCGGCCGATATACTGGACTTCGAAATGATTCTGTTCGATACTCAGAAGTCCTGCCTTGGCGGCTTGCTGGAGGAATTTATCTTCTCGCCTCGCCTGGACAACTTGAACAGCTCATTCTGTGCCACTATTGGACTAATCGACTCCGTTGCTGATGAGTCGGCACTGGACGATGAACCGTCTATCCGCCTCATTGCGTTGTTCGACCACGAAGAAATCGGAAGCCGTACCGCGCAGGGAGCTGATTCGAATGTCCTCCCCGCAATAATCCGTCGCCTGTCTGTTCTGTCTTCCTCCACATCTGGAAATGATGACCTGTTCACTGCCTACGAGGAGACTTTGTCGACTTCATTTCTCGTCTCTGCAGACATGGCTCATGCCGTTCATCCCAACTATTCTGCCAAATATGAGGCCGATCACCGACCGGAGATCAACAAGGGCCCTGTTATCAAGATTAACGCCAACGCTCGCTACGCAACGAATTCTCCGGGTATCGCTCTGCTCCAGGAGGTTGCGCGCAAGGCGGCCGAAGACGGTGGAGAAGGTGTTCCTCTACAGCTTTTCGTCGTTCGCAACGACTCTAGCTGTGGAAGCACTATTGGCCCAATGCTGTCCGCTGCGCTGGGTGCTCGCACATTGGACTTGGGCAACCCACAGCTAAGCATGCATAGTATCCGGGAAACTGGTGGTACATACGATGTTGCACATTCTATTCGGTTATTCACTAGCTTCTTCAAGCATTACTCCAACACGTCTAAAACTATCTTTGTTGACTGAGGTGTTGGTTGCTCATGTTGATAGAATCCCATGATCAAGTATATATAGGGGGATATGATCTATAGAAGTTTATAGTCTAGCTGCTAAAAGCCCCTTATGGAGTCAGCCGACTCCTTCGGGATTAAGAACAACCTGAAGTGCCAAGAGGCGCCGAGATATTCAAGAGCAGATTGAAGCCATCTGGGTAACAATAATCACCGACGAACCGCTTTTACGGACACTGAAGTCATTCTGTAGAAAGTTGAGCGGGGCGAAACGAGTATGAAAGGGTTTGGTGGTGTCATAATGTGGAGCATAGGTGAAACCACTGTAGCCCTCCCAAATGCTCAGCCATTAAAAAGCGCTAAAAGACTGGAGTATATCTGGGTGGCATGGGAATGGGGCTTCGGACCGAGAAAGGTCCGCGCACATGACGCCCCATCATCGTGCCCCCGACCATCGCTGTGCAACTCTAGTATAGTGCCATCTCACTTAATCTTGAGACCTGCAGTAGCAGCCTTTACTCATTGTTCTAACTCTCCTCTTCATGTAGATGCCATTCATGCCCCCATGACCCCCTATGACAACTCCGGATGCCTTTCGAGATGCGGAATACATCGCTGACGTATCCGGCATCCCGTATGAAAGCGTCGCGGACCTCGCTGAGCGACAGCCTGGAACTGATGGTCGCTTCAAGAAATTACAGTCTGCGGCGAAGGTCGCGTTCATTGACCGGTTACTCCGCGATCTCGACGTCTTGATTTACTGCCAGCTCTCTGCTTTGTATTATATGGAGTGAGTCCCGTCATTTTACCGAGCGTAGACGTCACTTCGGACAAGCTTCCAAGCGACTGAGAGAGTCTGTGCTAACTGGGATATTCTCTTGTAGTTGTTCGATTATACTCTTTGCAATCCGATCTATCGTGCAGCTGATATTCTTTACTCCCAAGGCACCCCCCTTTGACCCGACGCGGAACCAACCATTTGTCGGGGCTATCTTCACCAGTAATATATTCTGTATGATCCACCACAAATTCTTCAATCAACTAGAGGCCGGCGAAGCAACGAGAGGCTATCTGCACGGTGGATTGTTGATAGATTTTATTGGACAAAAGGCTCCCATCTCGGTAGTCCGGCTTCTGTTGTCGGACTTGCTCGTACTGTTCCTCAACCTGGTAATGTTAGGTCTGATCGTTGAACGGGTTAAGACGACCGAAGTGACTGCTTCTGCACCTGCTACATCAGGTGTAATAGAGACGCCCAGCGATCAGGATCATGACTCCGAGGAGCGAGGTGTCCTTCGAAATAATACGGCCGAACCTACGAGTGATGGAATAGAGCTAAATGAGCTACGCCCCCACGATGAACATACAGACATCAGCATGGATGAGCAATCGGAGCGAACAGAACTATTAGCGGACCCTTCAGAAAACGGACTCGTATCTGGCGCCAGGAATAACCACGCATTGGATACTTTTTCCTCGGGGGAGGCGGTGGTCATGGATCTTGGTTTATTCGATATAATTCGGGATCAATGGCGTTATAATCCGGCTGCGGCAAGACGAACATCCTCTTTTATACCGTCTGACCAGACGGCCAGTTTCCTTCGAGAACGGTTTGGACTGCAGGTCAACGCTGATGGACGCCTTGAGAGGATATCAACATGAGCCTTTCACTTCTTCATTTTGTATGTATTGACCACGGTCCATGCTGGCTGCCATTTTGTGTAAATATGATAATATCCATACATAATTAGTCCCGGAGACTTGTTCCTAACTTTTCCATACTTAACAACATCCAAAAAGTCGTTACTCGTCAGGAAGGAACAGTCCTCACGAACTGAGTTGTATTAGATACAATCGCATACATAGTCAGTTATACCGTTTTAGGGGATGAGGAACACATAACAAGTCATGATAATATTACATAGCAACAAGGGTATGTCATCCACCTTCCAACAAGAGTAAACCGGAAACTCAAGAAGTTGGCGGCTTCCCATCACCTTCACCCCCATTCTCCCGCGACTTGACCCTACGGTCCAAAATTTCATCCACAATACCCATCTCTAAAGCCTCTGGCGCCCCCATAAAGTAATCCCTCTCCATAAGTTTCTCAATCTCATCCAGCGACATCTCCTTCTTCCCCGTCAAATGCTGCTTATAGATCTTATTAAGCTGCTCCCGAACCCGCAGAATCTCCTTCGCGTGAATCGCTATATCACTCGCCTGACCAAAGTACCCACCGGACGGCTGGTGCATCATGATCGACGAATGCGGAAGACAGAATCGTTTACCGGGGTGACCGCCGCAAAGAAGGAGGGATCCCATTGATGCCGCTTGGCCGACACAGATAGTGCTCACGGGGGAGGCGATGTATGTCATTGTATCGTAGATTGCGAGGCCTATTCGCATGTTAGACCAATCATTATAACATCGGACAGCACCAGATATAGTCCATTATTAAGGGTCAATCCGGTGACGGGATGCACGAACCAGCTGTTACTGAACCTCCGGGGGAGTTGATGTACAGGTGGATGGGCTTCTGGGGGTTATCGGCCTCTAGGAAGAGGAGTTGGGCGACGATAGACGCGGACATGCTTTCGTCTACTTCGCCATTGAGACATATTATCCGCTCCTGGGCGATAATGGGTCAGTCCGAGGACATCTTTGGGTCGGGTAGCGCGTTGGTACCTTTAGAAGTCGGGAGAAGATGTCATCTATGTGATGAGGTTGATTAGCATTGTCTGCTCTTTTATCCTGTCGGGAACAACACACATGTGTGCCAGCCACCTCCCTACATGCTCGTTAATCGGTTATTCAAGCTATATGGATGGTGGATTCAAGAAAACTTACTACTGTCTCTGTCACGAATGGCGTCGGAGTCCAACCCCGCGGCGGACTGCTCTTAGATAGTGAGGGAATTGAGCTGCTGAAGCTCTGCGACAGCACTGGGAGGACGGGGTAACGTGGGACAAAGCGACTCAATCGCTGTAACGGGCGGCATGGATTCATTCTGAGAAGTAGAGAGGTTGAAACGCTAGGGTTGTTTCTTATCAACAAAGGAACGGAGAAGTTGATTGTAGCAACCAACCTATCTGAGCGGAAAGTCCGTCGCCAAGCCTCGGAGCTGCAAACCATGGATGCGGTTTAGCGCCGCGAGTTGCGGAGTTTGGTTTCTATTGGTCTCATAAGGGAACCCAACCCTCACTTATCACGATCATTCTAGATCAATTCGCTCCGTCGCAGAGAAATCATGGAGTGTCTTCACCATCATACTCCATACGCCTCATGGCGGTTGAGAGTCTTCAGGCGTTTATTTTCACCTTCTGCGGGTCTCAGTGGCCCGAGAAACGTCTCGAAACATACATTCGCGAGCTCGGCCGTCTCGCAATCTCAGCATCAACAATCCCCAGTGGAATCGAATCAACATGGAAGCCCTAAGTGCAAGGCTGATTCCCCCCCGTCCGCTAATGACAAGCCGGTTCGACACTCCCAACTCCTCCCTCAATCACCCTTCCTCACCAGCATCCACCCCGGCCTCGCAAAGAAACGCAAGAAGCGCATCCCAACACGCGACGACTTGAACGATCTAGACCGGAATCCCTGGGCAGTGGCTCTCGCTTCGCCTCCACGGATGTGCTCGGCAACACACACGCGGGTACCTAGAGCACTGATGAGTGAATGGGGCATGGTGGAACGACCGGAATCCGAGGGACTATGGTTTATGCCAGTAGGTCTACTGAAAGATGAGTTGGCATCGTCAGCCGCAAGAAAGGAAGCCGAACCAACCCCTACCTCCACACCTAAGCCAGCATTCTCTGTGAATCAGCGCCTACGACATCTTACGTTGCGACTTGTTGACCGTCTCCCTGTCTTGAGGATGTTGACGCAGGCGGTGGCACCGCATAGGCCCGGAAGAAAGTCGCCTGCTGTGCGTCTTTTCCCTTATCGGTGGAGACACCCGATAGGCCCTGTTACCGCCCGTGAGGAGAAACAGATCATTTGGCGGGAGGATATGCCGGAGTTTATGCTTTCGAGGATGAGGGCGGAAGTCCTAAAGCAGCTTAAACTGGCCGCAGATAAGTATAAGCGGCCTGAAGCTGCGAGCGGGGTCTGGAAGGCTATTGATTTGAATGAGTACTCCGAGGGAGGTCTTCTCGAAGGATTGAAGGATCTGGAGCCGTTCAAGCGTATGGAATGCGGCGCGGTGTTGGTCATGGGGACGCTGAATGTAAATACTACTGCAGTGACTGGTCCGGACTCGAAAGATAAAGCAGCATTCCGTGCTTTAGATGCTCTTCCTGAATTTGTTATGCTTGAGCAGGTTCAGTCCGAGGTCCCTGTGTTTGAGCTTGCGCGGCTCTTCTCCGAGAAGGAACTAGAAGAGCTCTGGGCTTATGACTCACGTTTCCAGAGCCCTGCTTTGTTCCTTAGACCGGATGATAAGATCACAGTTGATGCGATGTTGGCTTTGTGGAAGCTTAAAGGTCTTGTTAGGCATGACCCGGTTTACGAAACTCTAGATGACAGCAATTAATATCGCAGTATAGAAGCCTACACAAAAACAAAATTCTGAAACTGACCATGTGCCAACCTGTATGTATATCTATCTATCTCTTAGCTCTATACTCTATCAACAATGTGTATTCCCGGCTCGTAATCTTGTCTAGTGTTCTAATCATTACTCAAGATTCGCTCGATCCCAAAAGGTCCGAAAGCTTATCCAGATACACCAAAGGCCTAGTAGGTCCGGTTTCAAAGTCCTCCTTACTGCTGACTCCGGTAAGGACTCCCAGAGTACCTCCGAGCTTCCCTTCCAGGCCAAATCGAATATCGGTGTTCGCACGATCACCAACCATGCACGCACGGCTCCGGTCAAACTTGAACTTCCCCTCAATAGCATCCATCATCGCCTGGTTAGGCTTGCCCAACGAGACAGGCTCCTTACCCAATGCCATAATCAAAGGCGCACTGACAGATCCGGCACCAGGGAACAGCGTTCCGGAGTTCGGTAGGGTTGAATCGATATTCGTTGCGAGGAACACGGCTCCCCGGCGCACATAGTGAAAGGCCAAAGCCAGCTTCAGATAATTGATATGGAAGTCCAGTCCTACAAGGACCACTCCGACTTCGGGATCGATCAAGGACGAGTCTCCGGCGGCAATCAGCTGATAGTCCTCGGGCGTGATGTCCCGACGATACGCGGGGTCGGTGCCACCGATGAAGGGAACATTCTCCGAACGCAGTTCCTGCTCAATCCCTGTTTCTCCTAGCACGAAAACTTTGCGCTTGTTCTCTGGGAGCTTAAGAATGCGGGAAATATAGATCGATGCGCTGTATGAGGAGGAGAAGATTTCTTCCTTCTGGGATGTCAGTATTGTCTGGCGGATCGGGGCCACTGCGGATGTGGCTGACGTACAGTTGTACTCGGAATTCCCAATGACTCCAATTTTTTCTTATAATCGGCGCGCGACTTGGTGCTGTTGTTTGTGACGAAGACAACTTGTTTTCCTAAGCGTAAGATACCGGGTTTAGCTTCTCCCACCAATGTTTCTACATGTGGTATCAGCAATGGAGCACGCACCTCTACTTCTCAACAGCTCCAATGTCTCGTTCGTTCCAGGGAAGAGATGGTCACCAGACCATAGTACACCTGCGGTAACATTTACTTTCAGCATTGTTGTCCGTGATCAACAATCGGGTTAGATATCGAGTCGCCGTCGGGGCCGAGGGGATGCGTCACTGAGGATTTCGGGGCACTAACCATCGCAGTCAAATAGGAAAACCTGAAGCAATCGGTCAGCTATTGTTACACCCCCCGATTGTAGGGGTATTACAATGTATATTCAACACTCACATCGAATTTGTCTATGAACTCCCTGATACCATCTCCGTCTCCGGTCAGATAGCGGGGTGAGTCTGTCATTGCGGGGTATGTCTAAACAAGTTTCTAAAGAAATGATCCGGTGTTGGCTTTCAGACAATTCCAGTTCTCCACGGAGAGTGTTAAATTCTCAGAAAAGAACCGTGAAATGAAGTTTGGAAGGATTGACAAGAAAAAGAGTCATTTCAAAAATTGATTCCAATGGTTTTGGCTCACCTGTCCGATGACGCTTCGGAGAGAACGGCGAGCGGGGCCGCACGTGGTCCTTGACTCAGGCACACATTCGCCCCCTCATATACATTGGGTCCTCCGGCTGATATTCATTGATGAGAAGTTTGAAATGATCGTAACTCTGTAGATCTAGCCTATGATTTAAGGGCTAACTATCTAAGATTGGCTAATAACTCAGGTCAATAGTCTGCTATCCATACAGTAATTCACTTTAGAGAAAGAGTGCTGCGATAGGGAGTCACTCCTGTAACTACTATCACTCTAGCCCTAACGAGTAACAGTGGTATAAGCGCTCATCCTATACAGGTGTAGACGGAGCTATGCACGTCCTTACCTCTAATGAACGAAATAAGATATTCCGGAGAGGAAAGTATGGAATAGAGCAACGAGAAATCTCTTCAAATTCAAGCTATCTGACCCTAACCCGCCTGAAAGCATTTATCCCTGTGGCGAAACATCACCACGACCCCTGAAAGCCATTGACGGAGGTAAAAAGATATTGGCCCAGTCCTTTTTGACACACTGATCTCACCTTTCCTATCGCTTGCGATGGTCAATACCACTACTATTCCTTCAACAAAGTTCAAATCAGAGGAAATGATAAGCTTACAAGACTCTAGGCTTCTCCCGCCATGTCCATCTAACTAGGGTAGTTTGTCGTAGACGAAGCGTTTGCCGACTCCACTGTCCTCTTTGGCGTCTCTCTTCCCAACGTACTTGTTGTAGTAAAAGCGCTTGTCAACATCGCTGTCCTGATGGGCATCTCTCTTATCAATGTAGTGAGTATAGTAGAATCGCTTGTCAACGTCGCTTTCCTCGTTGGCGTCTCTCTTCTCACTGTAGTTGTTGTAGTAGAAGTGTTGTCAACACCGTTGTTCTCGTTGGTATCCCTCTTATCGATGTAGCTGTTATAGTAGAAGCGCTTGTCAAGGTCTCCAGAAGCCAGCCCAGACTGCTCAATATTGCCAGTCGGAACGCCCAAAGCAAGCACTGAAGCCCCAAGGACAACCAGGAGCTGGAAGATGTACATTTTGAAGATGTAGATGCAGCACAAGAGGTTGGTATAACGAAAACAAAAGATGATGTTAATGATTGAGTCCAAGGCTCAGGTTTATAAGACAAATCGCACTATTTATAGAGAGAGTAGTGGGCGAGCCTATTCTCATTCAGGAGCACCCCACAAGCATCCAACGTTCCAGTTATGGTGTAAAAGGCATATCCAGTGATCACTGGCTGCATCATAAACACGCTGGTTGGTCGCATGAGGCCATGGTTGTAGTCTTGTGCTTCACACTCGTACATACGCATTCATAGCTAAATCAGATGAAGAAACTCGGCGATGATGATTCACATGCTGTTGTTGCGTTGAAATTAGCCGCTACGATATCTCGAGGTTTCGCAACGGAGCTACAGAAAAGGAAAGAGGATGCAAAAGAGATATACTGTCTGGCCACCAAGCTCCCGTGTTTGTTCTTATCCTGCAGGGTCCTATTTGCAGGTATCATGCACAGTTCAGCTATACCTGATATGCAACATGCTACTTAGCCGCTGGCTGGAGCTGATAACTTCCACATGATTCCATCCTGGCCAGTCAATATTATAACATTCAGGACCCTAATAATTTTGACGCAACATGAACCCAACCTTCATCCCATGCAGCAAAATGAGTTCGAGACTGGGCGTTAAAAACGTGTAGTTGAGCAGGCTGCATGTCGTTAATAATTCACCTGAATCTACGGGTACTTCAATAGCGAGGAACCGCTTCTTCAGTCACCTTTAGTATTGGCCATTTTATGCATTCCACCATACTAAATATAGTATTGTTTCAGAGGGTTGGTTCAAAATTTACAAAGGAGCTGGTAGCCCAAATACCGTATGGCGACTGAAGGCAATATATTGCACAGGGCCTGCGGATGTCATTCAGAAAAACCCCATACTTCGGGCTAGAAAGTGTGAGGCACGTCTCTTAGTGTATAAAGTTAAAGCAATTTAGTAAACCTTCATGCACTCGTTTCACGAACTAGTCGACCTCAGGATACTCCTACTGAATATGCCCACGGTAAAAGTCTAACTATTATGCCATACATGCAATATCAACTAGGATCCATTAGGCATGTTGCTATAAAGAGATTAAGTGGATCGTCATCTCCTCTGTGCGTAATTGGACTGGTGCAAGATTTGTATTACTATAACCTGAACCAAGGAGTTAAGTTTGATGAATATCTATCGGGAAGTATCTATCATTCTCGGATCAATCGGAGGGAAGATAGGATTAAAGATGGACGAATACATGAAACAGACCATAGTTATACTCTGCGTTGTCTATCACAATGCCGCAGGCTAGCTACAATTCCCACCGTGGGACAGTAACGCTGAGAGTTATCGCCAAACTTGCACATGCTACTTCTCCCCTTGAGCAAAGTTTTGTACCTATCCGCGGCCCGTAGATATTCCTAGACTTGTTAGATCCTTTGCACAGGACAGAAACCTGTAGTTATTAGCCGGGTCAAGACTAACTAAGGCGTGTCATTTGAGATGATTTTATCAAAATTGAAGCTCTTCAGCAGGGACTACAGGTTCCAGACACTTAGACCTAAGACTTACGAGGACCCGGAAATCGAGACAGAAGAGCTCCTTACGGATGGGAACTACGCCAGGAGATCGGCTTCCTCAAATGCCTGGATTTACCTCACCATCGCGAATCTCGCCAACTTAGGCATTACCATTGCTTTGATCTTCAGCTCACAGCACCGGCCTTTGCTTGAAATAAATGCAGGCCTTAGGCCTGTATCATGGTGGTGTAAGTATAATAGTCTGATCCATTGTCGGCAAGCCCGTGACTGACTGTCTGGAGCGCCCATCCTTGACGACATTGAGATCCCGAGATATACAACTATGTTGAACGGGACACTTTTTGCTAAGCCAGAGGTCTCAATCGCACGAGAGGATCCCAGTGCCAAAACTGATGCCGCTTAGAACCAGTATGAAAAGGTTTTGACACACGTTATCACACGCGAGGAAATTATCAAGCTGGCCAAAGATCCAGAGACGGCGGCTCGCTTCGACAACAACTTTTGGGAAATGGGTGATGATGCTTATATGGTCGAGCTGGATATGATGCATGTGAGTTTTAGTACCTCATTCAAAAATACAAAATTGGTGTTAATAGGTTCAGCAAATCCACTGTCTCAATCTGTTGCGCAAAGCAGCTTTTAGGGATTACCCTAGATATAATCCAGAAATGGATCCCCAGGACAAGATGTGGTGGATACATCTCGGCCATTGCACCGATATGCTGCTGCAAAACATCCAGTGCAATGCCAATACAGAAATTCTGACATTGGCGTGGGTAGAGGACCGCGGTGTGCCATGGCCGGATTTCAGTGTGAATCGCAAATGCCGCGACTTCAACACGTTGGTTCATTGGCAACACGAGCATGCAGTCAATCTGGAGAAATTTGATCGTATGCCAGTTCCATAGATCCTGCATGAAATTGGATCCTTCCCCTGGGTAATGATTTTAGTTGTTGGTTTCGTTTTCTACGTCGTCAATCCCTTCTGACAAGTCAAGCTTTTACTACAACGCTTTCCATCTCATGGGAAGTAGGTACTGTGTCCCATTATGGCTGCCCCTGCACCTCCGTCGGAAGCTGATGACCAGTCCAATGGCGAAGATGCACCATTCCTCCCTGATATTCAGTCTGAGCACCGTCCACCCGAGCCCAGCACCAATTCCAGCTTGGGATTAACAGGAAACATTCGCCGCCGCTTGTTTATTTCATTGATTGCGATACTCCTGGCCTTCGAAATTGGAAGCCAAATGATTCCTAGCCCAATGGTAAGCATCATCGAATCTATCGCGTGTGACAGCTATTGGCGTGCGCATGATTCAAGTCAAATCCCAGCCTCAGGGCAAATACCAGAGAGATTGTGTAAAATCACGGAGGTGCAGACGGAGGTTGCAACTGTCAACGGATTTAGTGATTTTCTTGAGGGTTTACTCAGTTTGTCACAATGCCTTCCATCATGGTGCAATTGATTCTAACTTAGGATAGGCGCCCTTTGCGCGATTCCCTACGGGCTGCTGGCGGATAAATATGGACGCAGGCGAGCGATGCGTCGTACTATTCCTGGATTCCTCATCAATGCAATCATCACAAACTCCATATTGTGGTTCTCTGATACTCTCCCTCTCCGAGCTATCTGGCTTGCGGCCTTCAGTTGGATAATTGGTGGCGGGCCAACTGTTGCACTTGTGATCATCTGGACAATGCTGGCAGATCTCACGACAGATTCACAACGTGCGATAGTCTTCTTCCGAGTCGGAGTCATGAGTATGGCTGCCAGTTTTGTCTCTAGCGCCACCAGCTCCGCACTCATGACTCTAAATCCTTGGACACCGCTAACAGTCGGTTGTGGGATCGTTATTATAGGGCTAACTTTTGCCCTCTCTTTACCAGAGACAATATATCTTCCATCGAGAAAGACATCCCCAGGGGAATCAGACGTACAGGTCTCCAACGCAAACGAGTCGAGTCTGGACGATGAATCATTCTCTTCTACTGCTCAATCTGCGCAAAGAGGATTAAGTTCGACTTCCTTCCTACCCAAGATTCGAGAGAACGTGCAAGTCTGCTCGGGGATGAGCATCGCATTTTTCACCGCAAGGCCGATCCCGCTGCAAGTTGTCGCAGACCAGCGATGCTTACCGATGTTGAGGATCGTGGCATGCTTTCTTGCTATGTTGTATCCCAGAAAGCTGGGAACAGCTCTGCTCCCGTGAATTAGCTGGCCTCATCCCTCTTTACTCTGATGAAGCAAAGTGGACACTGAATTCCTACCTACATTTCAAAGAACGGTCCCGTCACTAAAGCCGTCCAATTTAGTCCTTCCTTCTCTTTGCTCTTCAGATACTCCACTATTCGCGCCTTTACCTTGAAGATCTGCGGGAGCATCTCCGCGGCCTGCTCATTCAGAGTGTCGTGGCTGAACTCAGACAGCACAAAGTGTTTCACACCAGCCTTGATTGCAGCATTTATGATGGCTTTCTGCTGCGGTATGCCTTCCGTAGCAATCGTGGAGATGACTGCATCTTGCCCTTTCAATGATTCCACCAGTTCAAATTCATCATATTTGTCACTGACACGGTGGACCGGGATATGGTTGGGAAGATGGACTTGGAGGAAAATCGACTCAGGATGGAAACGGTGAAGTGGCAATCGACGTCAAAGGCAGCGACGATATAGGGTCCAAGACGGCCACCGGCCCCAACTATAATGACTTTCTTGATGGACGATGACATGTCTGACTGGTGAGTAGCGACTTTCACGTCCAACGGCTGCTTTTTGACTGTCGGGACGTTTGTAGAAGGAGAAATCAGTGATCGTATTTCGTTCAAGCCTACCAAACAGTTGAGGTCTGGGACTTGAGTAGAGGGCGACTGAGAGATCTTCCCTGTTTTTCCCCTGCTTGGTCAGGTCGATCCGCAAGTGCAAAGCGCCAAAATAAAAGAGAAAAAAATATATACAGGGTAAACATGCGCTGCAAGTCTTATTGGCCGTCTGGGCTATTCAGGGAAGTTTCATCTTGGCTCTCCATAGACAGGGTATAGGGTTCTCAGCTCATTGAAGCACACCCGCAAGGAGCTGCATTTGTGACTATCCAGGCCCCCTCATCAGTTGGAACCAGACAGTCACCGTATCCTTAACCCCCTATTCTGTGCTTGGTATCCTTGATGCTGGTGCAACTGATCTGAGTACTTTCCTCGAATAATGAACGCGCAAACTAATCAATTAAACTGTCCGCCAGCAAGTGATAATCAATTCGGCCCCCGAATCAATGTCGCTTGTCGAGATATTGACTTTACATTCTTATTCGAAGATGCAGTATTCGCTCTATTACCCGCGATTATATTTCTACTTCTTGTACCGGTCAGACTATGTCATCTGTTCAGACAGCCGGTCAAGGTGCTATCGTACAGATTGGCAATCTGCAAGTTCGTAAGCTAGACCCAAGAAAATGAAAAGAGATAAAAAAGCTTGGAAGAAAGAAAGGAATGGGAATCTAGAAGGTAAAAGCACATCTGACATTGTGTGCAGTTCCTTCTAAGTACGCTATGCATTGTGCACGCCATACATACGATCTTTCAGAGTCAATACGCAGTGGTACAAACCAAACTTTCTCTTGCCTCGGGGGTAATGAGTGTAGTCGCTATTGCAGGAGCAGTCCTTGTCTCTTTCACAGAGGACCAACGCTCGAGCAAACCTTCCTCTCTGCTGGTCCTGTATTTTTCTGCCCTAAGCATCACATATCTTCCGCGACTACGATCATTATGGCTCAATCACTCGGTTGGCCTTCCCAGAAGCCTGTGGACTGTGGTCTACATTTTGACTATGCTAACTATGCTCTTGGAACCATCGAGAAAGGTCAAATTTCTTCGTCTCATGTATAAGACAGCCATGACAGAAGAGATTTCTGGCTTCTGGGGGCGGGCCTTGCTCGTCTGGTTGATACCAACATTGAGACGAGGGTATTCGAATGTTTTCCACGTCGGAGAGATTCCAGAAGTAGACAAAAGTCTAGGTGGTAGCCTACCGCGGGCAAAACTACAAGCAGCCTGGGAGAGCTCAATGCCGCGATATCGACTTCTCAAAGCGCTCTTTTACGCATACCTTCAGCCCATCTTGGCGTGTGTGCTACCTCGTCTCATTTTGGATGAATTTACATTATGCCAATCATTCCTCATCACAGCTGCAATACATCTATTTGTAAAAGGATGCTCGCATGAGAGGGACCAGTACGGCAAGCCACTAATAGGGGCGTTTGTCTTGGTGTATCTGGGTATGGCCGTAAGTCGAATTTCTCATCTAGGCCCCTCTCGCCTCGTCAACTCTCGGGGTCTGACTAACTTGGTACTAGGTATCAAAAGCCGTATATTGGCATCAGGTAAATCGGGTTGCAGTCATGGCACGAACTGGCCTCATTTTCGTAATCTACCACCACACCACTCAGTTGTCTAGAAGTCAACTCGGCGACTCACGAGCAGTCACTTTAATGGGTACAGACGTCGAGCGAGTTTGCACCAGTATCCGATTGCTTCATGAGTGCTGGGCGTCGATTATCGAAGTAGGAGTGGCTATTTATCTCCTGCAGCGCCAGGTTTCTCTAGCGTGTGTGGCACCGGCAATTGTCTCACTGGGTTGGTTATACTTACACTGAATATTCACCAGGCAGTGCTGACTCCCTACAGTGTGTATACTTGGCATCATGCCTGTTTCAGCTCATGCTGCACCCACACAGAAAGACTGGGTTGATAAAGTCCAGCAGCGACTAAATGTCACATTAACGATGCTCGGGAATATGAAGGCTGTTAGGATGCTAGGACTGACTAATGTGCTCTATACATTAGTCTCTAACCTACAGCGAGATGAGTTAAATACTTCAAAGACCTTCCGCAAGCTTCTTATCTGGACTGTAACGCTGTGTAGGGGTACCACCGTGAAATGCTAGACTTGGTTGTTGGCAGCGATGCTAACGCTTTTAGCTAATTTACCAAACGAATTTGCCCCATATGTCACTTTTCCCGTCTACACTGTTATATCCGTGAAAAAAAATGACGCCTCGCTGCTGGCAGCTCGAGCTTTCACATCGTTATCCTTGATCTCTATACTGGCAAGCCATTTACTGTCATTCATCCAATCGCTTCCACACTTCTCACAATGCCTGGGCTGTTGTGAAAGAATCGAAACATATCTTTCCACGGGTCCAATTTTGAAGGATGATAAAGCACTAGTTACAACGGTGTCTAACCTAGACACTCCACCTCAAAATTTTGGGCTGGCTGCACCTTCAAAGGCGACGCACCCTGGCACTCTGCTTGTATCCTTTGAGAAGGTGCATATCGCGTGGTCCCCAGATTCTAAGGCCGTTTTTCAAAACCTCACTCTAAACATCAGAAGGATCGGTCCAGTTAGATCTGGGAAAACAGCTCTAGTTGAGAGCATACTAGGAGAAATGGCGATCAGAGAAGGAACTCCCAGCACGCTACTATCTGTTGTTGCATACTGCGCGCAAAGGCCATGGATAATCAACGACACAATCCGGCACGACATTACAGGCGGATATGCATTCGATGAAAAATGGTATGACTTCTGCGTGTCAGCGTGCGCCCTCAAGGCCGACCTCATGCATCTTCCTGAAGGCGATATGCATATGACTGGAAGTAATGGTATTGCACTAAGTGGAGGACAAAAGAAAAGAGTTGTATGTCCATCTGCTCTAGCAAAACACTGTTGGATGAGGTAATAGCTAAACCTGAGCAGACCCTAGCTCGAGCACTGTATTCAAAGCTACCCGTGTTGATCCTGGACGACGTTCTCAGTGGCTTAGACTCTGAAAGTGCAAGAATTATCACGTCGAACTTATTTAGCGAGAATGGTTATTGCCGGGAGGCTGGTCTATCTGTCATCATTACTGCTCATACTCGTACGTTCAGAGATTCTGGGCCGTCCTGGTCGTGGCTACATAATAAATGTATATAGGGGAGAAGGTAGTCCGCAAAGTGCGGATTTGAAGGCCACTGATTGGCCTGCGGGTGAACGACAGTTATTAGCTCTTGCGAGAGCTCTGATGGCCGATAGTCCCATCCTTGTCCTGGATGAGGCGACGAGCTGGTATGCGTAAACTTCTCTGGTTATTGGGCGGTAAGCTAACAGACATGATAGCGTTGATGAGGAAACTGAGAGTATCATGCAAGAAGTTATTGATAAGGAGTTTTGCCAGTCGCACAGTTATTGCTATCGTACATCGATTCAGCTACATTGACCGGTTTGATCGCGTGGCTGCCCTTCTAGAGGGGGAGCTAGTTGAATGTGACGAGCCTCGTGCGTTGGTTGATAGGAATTCGAGGTTTAAGGAACTCTACCTTGCGTCTCTCAAGGATGAATGATCTCCTGGTTTGCTGTCTACTGTGGCGTAGAGACTCACTAGGCCAATATTTCGCAAACATGATCGAAGCCACTTCAATGCGCTATCTTTCTTTTCCTTCTACACCATGTACGCACTATAGTAAGGCATCCTCAGTTCTCGACCAAGGTGTAGCAGTAAGCTAGCCCAGAATTTAGCACTGGTAATACTATGGTAACCCTGAGCGGAATGCTTGGCGTTGGAATACCAGCAATTATTCTTCTACTTAACGCTTGAGTTCTGTGTGGCCTTTGATGCGTTTGGAGTGCCTTTGGTGACTTAAGGCTACTTCGAAAATACCACCAACCCATCAACCCGTCAGACTTGGTTTACAAAAGTAGCAAAGAGGAAGGCGGAAGTAAAGGTAGGTCTATAGACCTGCCAGGCTCGTAAACAAGTCATTATACATCCGTTGAATGCTTTTCGTCCTAGTAGGTTGGTCAGGACGGAAGCGGAAGCATCTCCAAATCATGATCCATGGATACAGCTCCATTTAAACACTCTAAACGTTATCAGCGTCATAGACCGACAAAACGACGGTTACTTTGGACAGATGATTTGTTTTGGAAATCTTCTAACTGGCCAGCCCAGGGTGTTATAAATGTATAAATGAGCAACGGCTTTCATATCCTCCGCCCAAGCACAATTTAACTCAACAAGCTTTTCTCCATCTTAAAACATTCCCATAAACCTTCGTCTCACATCTATAACAACAATGGGAGCGGGAGCCGGTTCCGACCCTAGCACGGATAAACCACCTTGCGAGGAATTAGCTTCTCGCCACACAGGTAATGAACCTACGCCTCATCCTTTGAATAAACAAAACACCTGCTAATATCATTCACCGGACAGACACTTATGACGCCAAGATAGCGGAAGAGCTCATCAACAGCTCTCACATCCTCCAATTCACCTTCCAAAAGAAAAATGAGCCATACCCATATGTAATCCACCTTCCTGGAAGAATAGCAAAGACCCTAAATCCGAAGAAGCCAGCCGTTTTGTACGCCAAAGGCTGGCTTCCACGCGACATGCTTGAGGACCTCGAACCCGGATCCAACGGATTGCCCGTAAACGTGGCAACCTGCAAACCCGAAAGCATCTTTTGTGCCAAGTCGACCTTTGCTCACGGGCTGACTTGGCGATCCGTAGTGATAAATGGAACCGCCCATACGCTCACGTTTGAGAAGAGCGGCATGAAAGAAAATGCCCAGTTCACGGAACAGGACATCGAGCGCAATGAAAAGATCTGGGGATTGTATCAGATTGTCAATGGGTATATCCCAGACCAGTGGGAGCACACTCGGCATCCTACTAAGAAAGAGGTGGATATGGTTCTTGTCCTTCGCGTTGATATTGATACCGAGCGGTCTTATACGCATGTGCGCCATGGTATCTTCAAGTGGGCGCCGGATTGGGAGTCTGCCGACCCAAGGTATCATTGGGAAGGCGCTATTCCCATGTGGGAGGCATACGGCGAACCATTTTATGGAAACACCGAGACGGAATACCCGTTGCGGTTGAAACGCTTCTTCGACGAACGGAGTCGGAAAAATGAAGCGTATGCAAAGGTGCAGGCAAGCAAGGAGTTTAAGGAATAGTTGCCTACTCCTTGGCTTTCCCTCAACATGGAAGGATGCCATGTTTGCATTGATTATAATAAGCACATCTATATATCCTATCAGAAGAGCTCCAGAGATCTCAGCCTACCTCTCCATTAGGAATACCTAGCAGTGGCCCTAGGCCACTGCCTAGGAACATGTGTCTGTCATAGCTAACGGCTCTATGGACGTTAAACTTGATTAATAATGATAATAATAAGGATTACTTTGATGATTAGAACGATTACCCCAAGATAGCAGCATTTAAGCTGGGACGCCCGGTGGTAGGGTTGATGACCGGCACGTGATAAACCAGGTTAATGGATGATCAAAAGCATCTCCTAAGTATTTGGACAAATGCATATAAGTGGATATATTCGTACATAAGATTGACACAGCTACCAGTCGACACCTCCGTACCCGATTCATTAATTCTCATACAGTCATAACCCTTTGATGCCCGCTCAGGTAAACAGAACTGAGAGTAGCTGTGCTACCCATTCAGCCGCGGAGACCAGGACTTCGCTCTGGCTGGATAACAGGACGAGCCGTATCCCATGGTGGCCATGGTATGCTCTGGTGGGTCTGTAGGTCTGGTCCACCATTCCTTTTGGGCCACAAAGTTGAATGGGTGAGCCTGGCGGAGGAACACTATTGGATTGCATGATTAGGCCAGTTTCGCTGGAGGAATTCCCATACATATACAAAGAATGACCTCTGGAGTCATATCTCTTGCAGCAACCTGGCCACTATGCAGTGCCCAAAATACCAGATATTTTCAAAGCTGCGTCCAGAATTGATAGATGTTCATCTGCGCCGTCAATTAAGCGCTTGTCCATCTCAGAAAAGACCATAACGATCTTGTTCTTTTGAATATCAGGGATGGCATCATTGTAAACAACTCGTCGGTAAAGCTTCTCCATTGTCAGTGGCGTAGCAAAATAGAGCTCGCAAAGAAACACACCTGAGCAAGAAGTTGTGTCGCACTCCACCCATCCGCAACAATGTCTGTAACTACCTTTGAGACAGCACTGTAAGAAGAGCCGATCTTCTTGGGTTGCATAGCCTGGATCAACTGGTCCAGAACACTTTCTGGGACCACACCAGCAATTTCCTCCACCATCCTCACAGTAACCACCTGTGGGATTGCATCCGTCATCTCGGCATCTTCTCCACCATCTTGTTTACCGCTTTGTCCGCTGACTCCTACCAACCTGGCTCCACTTTGCATGTATGTAATCGCGCGTCGTAAGTCACCCTCACTGCATTGGATCAACTTGTCAACGACCCCGTTCTCCAACTCAACATTTTCCTCTTTCGCAATCAGTTTGAGTCTCTCACCCGCCGCCGAATTATCCAGCGGTTTGAAACGGAACTTGCTGCATCTACTGGCCAGTGGTTCAATAATCCGGGTGACGTAATTGCAAACAAGACAGAAACGAGTAATTCGGCTATACTGTTCCATAGTGCGTCGAAGAGCAGATTGAGCATCCTGTGTCATACTATCTGCTTCATCTAAGATAATGATCTTGAACGGCGGGCACGGGTATTTCTCGAAGTATGATTTATCCACCCCTGTGGGCTGACTGAGCTGCACTCGGGCAAAGCCTTTGACCTTTTCCCGGACGATGCCAATGCCACGTTCGTCTGAAGCGTTCAATTCGAGGATACGTGAACGGTAAAGAGCAGGGCCGAATAGGGACTTCGCAAGAGCGAGGATTGTCGATGTCTTTCCGGTACCTGGAGGGCCATAGAAGAGCATGTGAGGGAGCTGTTGTCATTCGCAATCATGTCAATTGTCTGTAATTTGCTAGCATCATGCCGGAACTGAACGCACGTTGGAGGCTTGTAACGTCCTTTGGAGAACTTTAGTTGTATGGTCCTGAGCCGCGACATCATCTAGTGTCTTCGGACGACTAAAGATAAGAGTTAACAAGTATAATTAGTAGCTCCATTATGGGACTTTACGTACTATTTTTCAACCCATGGCTGTTGTTGCGCATGTTCTTCCTTTCCATCTGTCGGCTTCTGCTTCGAACTGCTTGATGCTGCTGCTGCCGCAGCACGGGCCTTATTGTTGAAGAAATTCGCTGTCATGATATGCTATCCAGGTGCGAGAACTGAAATTTTTGGGCAATGGATTCAATGTTGTCAACTTGGTAGAAAATAATTTGTTCTCAGTGAAGCTCCCTGGACAATAATGACGGAAGGTGAGCGTGTCGGGACGCGTCCACACGTGATACGCGATTCATTAATGCCAAGACTATTATTGGCCTGGCTAGACCATATACATGGAATAATGAGAATAGCATAGCAACCTCTGTTTGCTCTCTGTACAGATTTGTTCAACTGGCCAGAGCTAGACTATTGTTGTTCACATATAGTCGTGATGTTGTCTTCATAATATTAATATTTTTTCCCTTTCTCTTTTTACTAATTTATCTATAGCTCATCCCTCCTATGCTCTAGTACTTCTCTAGCTTCATACATCCTCTTCTTTGGATTCCGGGGGAGCTCTGCCTGCCTTTGTCTCTCCTCTGGCGAGATATCGCCAATGTTAGTCTCTTCACGCTCCCAGTTTTCTTCTTCTCCTGTTGATCCCTCTTTGGCGTCCTCCCCATTGCCATCCACCATGTCACCAATACGATCAATCAGGCGGTCTTCCTCTGACTGAGCAATTGGAGGTTGGTCCCAGATAGCTTGCCCGTCAGCGGACTGAACATTCGGCTCCGTCTCAAGGGTCGGGATTGGTATCTCCTGGGCTAAGCTGTCACTAGGAACAGCAGACGGAGAAGGCTGAACAGTTTTGCTGGAGCCAACCGCGGCTAAAACGGCGAACGTAAACTTCGTCAATGCTTTAATCGGCAACCATACGAGCCACCACATAGGCCCATACAATATTCGGCGAAATAGAAGCCATACTATAGTGCCAATAAGAACATAGAATGCGGTTTCGAGATACCAAGTGTCAGATTTCTGGGAGCGAAGCAAAGAACCGATGAGGTTGCGCGACGATGATAGAAGAGTATCAAGGCTTGTATAGGACTCCGATAGTGATGAAAGTGCCGCAGTGGATTGCTCTATGGTACAAGTCAGCCCAGCCCACAGCTACAAGTAGAAGGATAAACGAACCTAACGTTTCTTGCGCAAATTGACTACGTGATAGCTCTGCCTGCATCATCTGGTGTGTTCTCCGCAATGCCGCAGTAACATCATTCGAGGTATTAAGCAAAAGGTCCTCCTGCGTCAGCTTCTCAGTCGACCGTTTCTTCCTTTCAGCACTTTGCGATCTCGAGAACAACAGTTCTCTTTCTTTGCGCTTGGCGATTTCCGCATTCCGCTTTGCTTGTAGCTGCGCGGTTCGAAAATCTCCTCTCGTTCTAACATGGACCTGTTAGCTTCATGTAAAGATAGCGGCCATACCTGGCTCACGGCATTAGCAATCCGAGATAGCTCACTCACTTTTTCAGGTCCTCAGCTAATCTCCCCGCCAGTGCAATAACCCGTTCCCGCTCCAACTCCTTCTCATTATCCAGTCCCTTCCGCCTGCCTTCCGATGCAGTTTTTAATGCTTCGACCTCGACTTTTAGGAGCTCCAATTGCGTCTCTGCCTCTTTCAACAGACTGTGAATCTCCGTCCCTAATTCTAACCGAGCTTCGTCGCCTTGTCCAATGGCGGTAGTAAAGTTGTGTAATCGGGAAACAAGAGGGTGGATCTGCGCTAAAGATGTCGATAGCTCCTTTAGGCGACCTTGGAGGGCAGGGATAGAAGACATATTTATGGTAGCATGCACAGCGACATCCGAATCATTCAGTGGTGTCGGGATACAGTGGATCTCGCGGGTCAAGATGAAGTGGTTCTGCTTTTGAAATGGGCGAATATTCAATAAATCTTCAGTGTATTGTTCTAGAGACCCTGTCTCAGCTCTGATATTCGAATTAATTGTTAAATGAGCCAGTAGTGCTCAAGGTGAGAGAAACAATGCCACCGATATGGTCAATCTGGCCGCAGCGTCATCGTTCCTATCCTGAGGCACGCTTATGTTTGCATCTTCGGCAAACACCAAACATTCCTCTGCTTCCTGGGGCCTGGAGAAAGTCGAGGTAATTTTCTCGGCTTTGATATAGAACCGCAAAATACGCCCATTAATCTCCGTCATTGCCATTCAAGGACTACGGAAATCACTGTAGCCGAGTGTCCTATATCCTCGATTCAGAAGTCAGGAGCCCTCAACGTGCGTAAAAGTCAATTGTCCATAAACCAAAACCCAAGAAACGCCAGCTGACTTCGAGTTCGATAGACACCCAATCAGTCAAGCTCAAAGACCTGACACCGTCGGTCCCAATCCTCCAAGATGACTATCCCCGTCCAAACCATCACCACTCTTCGCACGTCCTTCAACCCTTTCTCCCGGTCCGCCCGCCCCTGCAGACTTCTACTTTCCATCCTCCGCAACCCCAACACCACTCCGGCATCCAGTCCCACGCACATAGATATCAAGGTGAAGCAGCTTCCGCGTTCCTCGACAGAACAGCCTGAGGTAACGGTGGGGTTCAAGGGAGGAAAGGAGCTCAAAATAGAAGTCGGGAAACGCCAGATGAAGATTGGCGATGTGATTGAAGAAATTGCGCGGGTGGGACGGGCAATTGAACGAGAGCAGAGCTTGAAGGGTTAATTGACTTTATCTGTATGAAAATCTGTTGTTATTCATTGTGATTGATTTTTCAAGGTCCACCTATTGCGCATGGAGAGGGGGCTTTCTTGTACTTCTATGTCGCGGATACAAAGCGGTTGAATTATGGGGGCAAGTTCATCTAAAGCATATGATACCGTTTTCTTTGTGTATATACTACCTACTAGAACCTCGAGAAATATCTGTTTTTGAGCAATGCCTGTTTTGCACACCACAAAGTCTTCTTATTGTGAGGACTCATGGTCTTCCGTGACCCTGGGAAACATTACCAAGGCGGTACGAGTAAGACAGAGAATAACAGATATCAACTTTAATTACGTGGATTCACCAATGGGTATCCAGTATGATGGTATTTTATTAATTTTGCTTGGTATCAATTTAGACAGCAGCGCCAGAGATGAAGAACCACTTGTCAACGCTGCCATCGATAGGAGCAGGGGGAAGGTTCTCGCCCCTGGGGATGGCGGCGAGCTGGCTGGGGTCAGCACGATCAGTGGAGTTCTCGACGTTGACGTTGGCACTATAACAAATCATTAGCAAACCTAATTCCTTCGCAAGCTGTGTAGTATACTCACGTGCTGATCTCGCCACGGGGAGCCTTTCCGGTCATGAGCTTCTCCCAAGCATCGGCGCACTCGCGGATAACATCATCGGCGTACCTAAGTAGGGATGTTAGTCAACATATACATTCGGACGAGCACAGGTAATGAAGCATACTTCTTGTTCTTGCACTCGCCAGAGAAAGCGAACTGGTTCTCGGGCTTGCCGTCGGGAATCTTGTAGATACGGAACCACTCGTTGGTGGCGCGGAGGAGGCCAGGGAGGTGGCGCTCAACATCCTCAACGTCGTTAAGCTTAGGGGCAAGAGGGTCGTTGATGTCGATGACAATGACCTTCCAGTCGGTCTCCTCCTCGTCGAGCAGGGCCATGACACCGAGGACCTTGACCTGCTTGACCTGACCAGGGTAGCCCACAAGCTCACCAATCTCGCAAACATCGAGAGGGTCGTTGTCACCCTTAGCCTTGGTCTCAGGGTGGACAGTGTTGGGGTCCTCCCAGGTCTAGAACGGAAGGTTAACAAGCTGGTTCGAGATAGGCGCAAGTAGCCATTTTAGTTTAATTCTGACATACCTGGGGGAAGGCACCGTAGTTCCAGAGGTAACCCTTGTGGGGGAAGCAGTTACGGACGTAACGGAGCTTGCCCTTCTTCACATCCTGCTTAATGGGGTTGAGGAACTCCTCCTTGGAGATCTTTACACCTAATCAGCGTCCGTACTTTTGTTATGCTGAGATTGTCCGCCGCCCATACCTCCTGCTTGGCGTTGGTCCAACGGGGGATCTCAACAACCATGTTAAGAATCGTCTGCTCCTCATTGGCGTAAAGAGGAATGTCGTGGAAGGGGGAGACAGGCTGGCCATCCTTCTCGATGTAGACACGGTGCTCCAGGGTGTTGGCCTGGCCAATCTTGCGGATAGTGTAAGACATGGTGGGCGACTGCGGCGGCGTAGTGGAAGAAAAGTGTCGAGAAAGTAGAGCAGCACGAGTTGTTGCGGACGAAGCCGAATGAGGAACTCTGGGGGGGATAGAGGAAGGTGATGAGAGAGAGGGAGAAGAAGGAAAGAGGTGAGAAGAGGAGGGAGAGGAAGAGGAAGAGGGAGGGGTGGCTTGTTTAGTGGGGGCCAGCGTTGCGGATGTGCGTGATACGTGGGCGACAATCGGAGAGGCGGTGGACAATCGGTTTAATGGAGCGGCGCGCAGTCTTGGTACGAGACTGGTAGATGGCGACCCCAGGAACATTGGATGCGGGAAAATGACAAGGTACAGCTGCAAGAACCCGTGTCTGTCGGTTCAATTGGAAGGTTAAATACGCCGGGTTACCTTATGCAATTGCGGTCTCTGCTCGGGTTGTCTTGTGAAGATTTGAAGGGAAGGGAAATTGTCGGGAAGAATATCGGTGCCGGGAAGCCATTCCGAGGTTCGTTGCTATGTTTATATTCCCCGCCAAGAGATTGATTATTCTACTCTTCACTACATGCCTCTAAATATAAGGGAGGATTTTCGTCTGATTCTCGTCATTTCAGCCTCTTTTCTCGTCCTCAATCAAATTGAAGCTTTCTGGACAGGATTCTACAGCATCTTCTTCAGTGGCAAAGAGAGCGGGAAGAGGTCAATGGTCAAATCCATTGTCAATGGCATTCCCGGTGAATCAATCTTATGGAAATGCTCCACCACATCAGGCCAGTTCCACTTCTTGTTGCTGGGTTGCCTCTGAGAGAGACCAATACACTGCTGTCCGACGAATTCAGCCTCACTTAAGATGGGACATCCAACCATAATTGTACTCTCATAGCACAAGGTGTGGGACCGAACCTCTCCAGTGCTTCGTAGACACGGCGTACAAAAGGTCAGAATTTTAGGGTTACGGCGTTGGTGCCTGAACGCCTGAGATGGCATCATCTAGCTCCCGTCACGTGCGCCATTCAAACCTGCTTGTCAGGCACTGTGTCAGTCCATTGGGGGCACTGTTTTTCTGGTAGAGAAGGTCTGAGTCTTATTGCGATATATACTTGAGCGAAGAGATAAATGCTTGAGCAGTTTATTAGGGAGTGGGCTTCTTTCTATGTACCATTGTTCTCCCTTTATTGACTTGGCAGGCACCATCCGGTAACCGCATTACCCGTCACAATACCTGGGTTTTATTTTACAAAACCCTGAGAGAATACCTGTACTCCTGAGTAAAGAATAAAAACTTAAACCCCTTATCGTCTATCTCCACGTGATATAGACTTTTTCTCTCCGCCTTCCCAGGATAATGAACCCCATGACTATACGAACGTTCCGAAGATTTCAGCAAATAGCCAATAAACCGATCGCTTGAGTCGATCGTCACCAGGCGCAAAGTCAAGTTAAAGTCACTTTTCTCTCGAATTATGCTATGATCAGATTTCTCCGCTCCGCAATGACTTCACTCACTACACCACCTCGCGTTCCCATCCCGGCCAATGGCGTAGACTACCGTGGCAAAGTAGTCCTTGCGCCGATGGTTCGGTCAGGAGAATTGCCCTCTCGTCTCGCAGCTCTCAAGTACGGCGCAGATTTAGTCTGGGGACCCGAAACGATAGATCGCTCACTCATCGGAGCCTCCCGCCGCGTGAACCCCCGCAACGGGACCGTCGAATTCACAAGACTACCCTCAAACGGTGGTCGCACGGAAGCAGCAGCTCAGGAATCGGTCATTTTCCGTATCGACCCGGCGCGGGAGAAGGACAAACTTATCTTCCAAATCGGTACCGCCTCACCTGATCTGGCCGTGCAAGCCGCTAAGATGGTCGCTGGTGATGTTGCTGGTATCGACGTGAACTCAGGATGTCCAAAACCGTTCAGTACAAGTGGTGGAATGGGTGCTGCCTTGTTGCGGACGCCTGACAAGCTGGTTTCCATCCTCGAGGCGCTTGTGCAGGAAGTGGGAAACCCCTATCAAATTGGTATCTCTGTGAAGATTCGCATTCTCGAGAAGCCGGAGATCACAGAGGCCCTAGTCTCAAGACTAGTCAAGACGGGCATCACTGGTCTGACGGTTCATTGTCGGACACCGCCTATGCGGCCCCGCGAGAGGGCTATCCGCGATCAAGTGCGCATGATCGCCTCTATCTGCCACGATGCTGGTGTTGCGTGCGTAATGAATGGCGATGTGACCTCACGCGATCAGGCGCTAGCTTTGATGGAAGAATTCGGCGTAGATGGAGCAATGATTGCAACTGCCGCCGAGACAAACCCATCCTGTTTCCAGAGCCAAGCGGACGGCGGTGTACTTCCATTCAGAGACGTCGTTTATGCTTACGTGAAATTCTGCATTGAGTCTGAGAATCGTTTCGGCAACACCAAGTTTTTACTGAACGTAATGATCCCGGGAAAGAACAAGGAGTTCAGGGATGCGAAAGCTTCAAAGAACTATGCAGACGTCTGCCATATCTTAAAATTTGATGACCTTATGCCAGCTGCCCACCGACTCGATGAGATCCTAAACCTAACTGGGAAATCGGCTTTCTACAAGGATGAAACTCACAGCAAAGCTGTGCAGAACGCTATAGAAAACAATGAAAGTGCTAGAGCGGCCAGTGGTGCTCCGAGACGCAAGTCAATATCTCCCGCTGTCAGCGGAGTAGGACCGATTCGCACCAGCTCCATACCTACCCCGATGAAATCGACTCCCGAGAATGAACCCAACATTGATATTCCTGCACCAGCTTCGAACCAAGTCATCGCATGAACCAGCATTAACTGCCCCTACCAATAATCTTTGCTCTCCGTCCTTGCGCCTCTGATCTTCATACCTTAGTTCCTTAATTGCATTGTTTGGTGTTGAATTGTTGGATTTTTCTTCGGTGTTCGTCATAACCATAGATTCACACGGTGTGATAAAATGTGGTCGGTTGTACGGAACTTTTACAGTACATACGAATATATCGAAATCATGAAGCTCTACGTACTATTCTGATATCTAAGGGTTCTCATGACCATCTCTTGTAAAGTCATATTTTTAATGTACATCTTTAGAATCAAAAGACCTCGCCAATAATGTTCAAGAGTCAATCACAGCGTTTTCGTGGATCTATTAATTTCCATGATAATCTCTAAAACCCTGGTACCTACTCCGTCGTCTCTATAAACACAAAAAGCATTGTAAAAACAACAAACCCTCCAAATGTTGCTAACTCAATTGTGACACGATGAATGCGTCCAAATATGATCAGATGCAAGCAAGGTATCGATGCGAACACGAACCTAATCGCACACAAAATGGAAAGAGTGTATCCCATGACAATGTGCTGAACAAGTGAGATCGCTAATACAACGGCGATGCGAACATGAATTCAATGATGAACAATACCACTGAGTATGATATGAAAAAGGAAAGCGAAAAAGAAAAAAGGAGGAAATTTAACCAGTGTAGCGAGTCCAGGTGTTTCTATGTCGACTTCAATCAAGTTCTTGTAAAAGTATGCCCAACTCTATGGATATCTCGTCGGACTCGCTCTTATGACGAATCCTTCTTCTCTTCTTTTGAATCTGCAATGAGCATGTCCTCGACCACTCTCATACCCGCTTCTTCACTCTTCTTCGACTCAACCGCATCTTCACCTGCGACGGCTTGATCAAGAGCCAGCTTCGTCTGTCCCAGCGCGTAGATCTGCTCTTCGATTGTGTCCTTGGTCACGAGTCTAATGACTTCCACATCACGCGTCTGACCCACGCGATGGGCACGGTTCTCGGCCTGCACGTCTTCCTGGGGGTTGAAGCTCGAATCGAAGATCACAACTTTGTTGGCACAGGCTAAGTTGATACCAGCACCTCCGGCCTTTGTGGAGAGAAGGAACACCGGAATGTCTGTTCGCTCGTGAAAGGCGTCGAGAATGGACTGGCGATCTTCGACATTCGTTCGCCCGTCGAGTCTAACAAACCCAATGTGCTGATTTTCAAGAACATGTTCGAGGATATCCATCACCATAGTGAATTGGGAGAAGATCAGAGCGCGGTCACCGTTTTCATTGAACCGCCTGAGCAGTTCACAAAGTTTATCGACCTTGCCCGAGTCCATCCATTCATTGTTTTTGAGCGCAAACTTCCCAAGTGATTTGGGGTTATTCACACACATGGTGTGGCATTCGAAGTCATTGTATGCCTGCAACTCTTCGAAGATAATGTCCGGATTTGACATGGACCATTGCTCCTCTCTAAGACAAGCCTTGGCCATCCGACTCAAGGTAGTGTTGCTGTAATGACGTCTGTATAGCAATGGATGGATAGCTGCCTGACGTAGCTTCATTAAGATATTTGCAGACTTATTGCCTGTCTTCTTTCCAGCTGCTCGGTCGGCTAACAGCTGACGAACCTCCTCTTTCTCATGCTCGTAGATTGCCTTCTGAGACTCGTTCATTTCGCAATATTCGACTTTGGAGATCTTAGCAGGCAAATCAATAACCTGATGCTTCTTTCGTCGCAAAACAAATGGTTTAAGCATAGATTTCGCTCTTTCAATGCGCTGAGCAGAGAGCAAAGCAGAGTGAGATTCATCCACAGTCTTCGCCTTGTTTGCGAAAATATTTTGAAGCTCTTCTTTGCGCTCCTGGAAAACCTTGGGAAGTATGAAGCCCAGCAGAGAGGCTAGCTCTTGAAGATTGTTTTGTAGTGGTGTTCCTGTTAAAAGGAGCCTGAAGCGAGCCTTTATTCTAATTAGTTTCTCGTAAAGGACAGACGTAGAACTCTTGAGCATATGTCCTTCGTCATAGACACAAACACAAAAGCCCATGTTGCGTAGGAAGTGTGCATCGACCTTGGCCTTTGCGATTGTATATGTGGTGACAATGACGTTGATGCTATCTCTATTTTCTTCGATCGTTTCTCGGATCACTGCTCGCTCCGCTTGGCCAGCATAGTACGGCATCACGGAGAGCGTTGGGCAAAACTTCTGGAACTCTCTGAGCCAATTTTCAATGGTGGAGGAGGGTACAACGATAAGGTGTGGCCCCTTGATGCCTTTTTCAAACAGGTGAGCTAGAAATGCAATGACTTGGCAAGTTTTACCAAGACCCATGTCATCCGCCAGGATACAGCTCAATTCCTTCTCGAAGAGCAGTGACAACCAATTGATGCCTACAATTTGATAGTCTTTCATCTTCAAATCTTCGCGCATGATACCGGGCTGAGATATAAATCGGCTCTTACGGGAGCCAGATGCTGGACCATCACTATCGTCCTCCGAGCGTTGACTGGCCGGAGTACCAATGCCAGAATCATGCGACACTCCGGGGTCAATCGATGTCAGCTCCAATTCCCCATCACGCTTCCCGAAGATGTCGACGCCCCATTTCTTCATTTCTGTCGCAATCGGCTTCCCAAGAGCCTCGCATTTTGCAACCAAAGAATCGACAGCTTCGTAGCCAACCCACATATCCACACATTTATCCACGATTTTATCACCGATTGGCCTTGGCGTTTTGCGGCCGCGGCTACCCTTAGGCTTTGCGGTTTGATCGGTAGGTGCAGTGACGGCGCGAACTTCATACAATGACCCAAATGGCCTATTAGAGATTATTATGTTCGCAACGTCCTCGGTGATTGCGGCGATATCTGCAAGGTCTAGAGCATTGCATGTATTGAAAAACTTGAGAACCTTTGTCTCCAATGGGTTGTCCACTTCTGGAAAGGCCTCTACACCAGAGTCCGAGTCGTCCGATAGGGAAGCCTCGGGCTCTGAGGGTTCCGGTGATGCCTGTTTCCGCCCCTGAATCAGTCGGCCGGGCTTCTTCTTCGGAGGGCTTTCAGCGCGATCCGGACTTGGAGAAGATACACGAGACTTTGGCCCTCTCATTAATCGCCTTTTTGGTTTGGATTCTTCCTCGGAAGGTTGTGCGGGTGCTTTCGGGGTGCCGCGATTGTCAAGGCGCATGGCAGCCCATTTATCCTGGATAGTTCCTCGAGCTTTGATCTGTTGCTTTGCCGGTGCAATTGAAGATGTTCTTCTATTCATGGACAACTCATCGTCTGACGATCCAGCATTTCCATTTGCAACATTTTCCTCGGTGTTAGCCAAGTAATCTAGAGCATCATCGTAATTTCCGCGATTCTTTAGAAAAGCTTGCAAGCAAGCTTGAATGGATTTCTGCGGCAACACTTTCTGTATCCTCTCTACTTTGACCTTAAGTTGATAGTCTTGGATGTCCTCCAGAGACGAGATGTTCACCTCAAGTGGCTGCGCACGAGAGGGGCCATCCTGTCGAATTTTCTTCACCGCAGTCCCTTTCGGCAAGGGATCCATTTGGGCTGCAGGGCGTTTCGCGCTCGAAGGATTATAGATGGCAGAAGCAGTGAGCTCTTTGAACCGATCAAGGGAAGAGTTGTTTGCGCCTCCCGGGGAGTTTAAGACTTTCTCTGGGCTCCGCGAGGATTTGGCAAACATGGATGGCTTAATGTCGGTGCTGCTTATCATCTGAACGTCATCATCAGAAGATCCTCCACGGTATGTTGGGCCATCGTCATCGAGATCTATGACCGGCGCACGCTTCGCAGGTCCAACCACAGGGGGGCGGAACTGGGTACCGCTGGGCGCCATTACGTTAGCCAGGCGACCGCCGAGCGAGGCAGGGCGTGAAGGAGACGAGGTAGGGCCGGGTGGGGAAGATGCAGCGACTTGAATAACTGAATTACTTTTCGCAGAATATGGGTTCTCTATGATCTGAGTTGGCTGTGTTAGACGCTGGGTCGCCGGAGTCAACGACTGGGTTGCAGGCGGGTGAAAGTTCGGCAGCGGAACAGTGGCGACGGTCTCATATGCTTCCTCGTCTTTCCCGGGTGGAGTATTGTGAACAATTCTTTTGTCGCTGACCGGGGTATCGGGAACTGAGTCGTCCATGGTCAGTGAGTCTTTCTCAGTGGGTTAGGTTAAGACCCGGCCACTGCGACAGAGGAAGGCAGCTTGCTCAGTCAAACGGGCAAAGTTCTTGTTCGCTTTCTCCAACTGGAACTTTTCGGTTCAGATCACAAATTAAGTTAAAAAGGGCTTTTTTCTCCGCAAAACGCGCTGACGCGCCACGGTCACGTGGGTTGGCGCATTCAATTAAGGGCCAACCAGGAAGTCAAGCGATATTGAAAGAGACGCATAAAGAAGTAAAAATTAAGTATGAGACACCAGATAAAATAGTACTCACCTTACACTATATGCTCTTTCACTTTTTCTGAGAGTTGTCTGTCCATTCAAGAGAAGTTGTAGGAATGTTGGAGCTTTTTTAGAGACTGGGACCTTTCAAAGGTCACGGGCCAATCAAAATGCGCGCAGACAATGATCTCACTTGAACTCATATCCGCCTGGATTGAGTAAACACATACCAATACCTACACACCTGGTCTTTTTTAGGCACCAAAAGGTAGCGATAGAGAATACCTTAAGGCTCAAAACTAAAAACTTGATCTTTCAGCCGTCCGTCGCTTTCCTGCAGTCGGAGCCTTTCGTTTGCTCCATCCTCCTCTTGAGTATCGACAGATCCGTTCTACACACGCACTTTGTACCAACGTCACCTTCTATCCACCATGGCGAACCGTCGGGGTCAAGGTAAATCCTATGCGGAAGCTGCTGCTGCTCCGACGCCAGAGAAAGCATCCGATTCTGATGTTACGCCCGCTGTTCCCACGTAAGGATTTCTCCATCTGGCTTCCAGCCCAGTCTCCATTCACGCCACATGGCCGATGCGTGGTGTTGAGTCCGATAGACACGGATTGTGGACTGCGAACCATGCCATGCAATTAAGAGTGACTCGCCTATGATTTGCCACTAACATTGACGGTTCGTTACAGAAATATCATTCTCAAGTTGCTAGGATTTTCCGTGGCAATGATCTCCATGCCTATTGGCATGTACTTTGTCGCAGTAGAGTTTGGCGGTTAGTCCCTTGGCCTTTCTTTATTCTTATTTTATTTTATTTTATTTTTTGGCATATAGCTTTTTCTCCTCTTTTCATTCCTTTTGATAATGGCGCTAATCTTGCATAGCGACTCCCACTGTCGCCGGCATTACTGCGGCTGCGACAGCCAATATTGTCTTGTTTGCGTATTGTTATGTCGCATGGCAGGATGATCAACAGGAGAGAGAGGCCGAGGCAAAGAAGAACACAAAGAAGGCGCAATAAAGAATATTTCCGCTCTTATAGGTTATTTATACCTGTCTGTGTTTTGTATCTTGTTTCTTTGTACTCAATATGGGGCGTTCATGGGCAGCTATGTTGTAACTCTGTGTACCTTGTCGTCGAAGAATGACAGCCTAATCAACTTCAGAGTCGCAGTTGAAAATTTTGGATTTCTACATCGTTCGATTGCCTTCATGAATGAGATACGTCCACCGCAGTCTCGCAGGTCGTTTGGACTCCTCTTCCAGGCTGTTGAGGGGCTCAATGATTCCAGTAATACTACAGGCCCATATTGCAAAGCCGCGCCAAGAAATGCACTGACAAATTGTATATGAACAAGCTGAACCAAAGAAAACAAAAATGAAACGGGGAATATGTTAAACTGCGGACACCTATGGCCTCCTCTTCACGAACTCCTCCAGGTCAGCCTTCGTCGCAACGCCGAGCACGAATTTGCGAGATGCATCTGTCACCACGGCGAACTCCTGTTTCTCTCTCGTCTCTCCATTGGGACCGGTTTCACTTTCAAAGAACTGCTCCAGCTCCTCCAATGGGGTCTCCATTGTAATCACTTGGTACAAACCCCGCTTCCGGTTGAATCGCTGCATGGCGACAGACACGGGGTCTGATTCTTTAACACACCCTTCCTTCAGAAGTTGCTTGAGCCGGGGAATACTGAGATACCCAAGTAGGGATCGTTTCGTGGATGAGGTGACGGTTAAATGAGTGAAGTCACGTTCGTACGCTGCGAGCATAGCGGAAGAGATTGAGTCATCGGGGGAGACCGACATTGCCGGAGGAGGGTCTAAATCTTCGACGGTAGCCTGTAAGTTATTGTTAGTGGGTATAGGGCGAGGCAACTAGCATGAACTGCCAGAGTAAGCTGAAAACTAACCCCGCGGTACTTGTTTGCCCATGACGACTGGGAGGTAGGTTCAACATTGGGCGCGAGTTTTTCGCGGGCGAATGCCTCGCTAGCAGTCAGATAAGAGGCCATATCTACCGAATGATTCACAGGAGGGGCGATAAAAGTGTCAGTGAGGGTTATGGTAAGAGGGGTTAATGATGATGTTCAATTGGCGATGCAAACAGCTCCGAAATTGAAGCACTAGATATCTCATAAGATTATTGAAAAAGTTAAATTGTGCGAACACTCAAGGCACAAGAAACAATGTATGAAGACCGTGCGGGTTACCAGTATCGCAGGTGAGGTTCAGTTCAGTTCCAATGAACGATAAATTTATCGATTGCGGCCCACGAAGTCTCCGCGTCTAAGCGGATCGGGTTAGCGCAATCAGTTAGTGGATGTCGCCCTATTATCCTACGTCATCGCCCATTGAGTCATATTTCCTTTCTCTCTCCTCTCTTCTATTCACACGTGCTTGCACACTATTTATCAGTGTGTCAGATTACTCGGTACGTACATTCGAAGCTTTGATAACAAAGAAAGGGTGAGTATTCTCAACGGCTTCTGTGCCAATACCTCTTACTAATCACCAGGAGCTCTAGAAGTGGAGACAATTTTATAGATATACAAGTACAACCGTCAGTACATCCTGGCTGGCCCTGGGAGACAATCCAACATGCAATAACTCAATTTTTTTACTTGGCGCAATTAGAAAGCGATTTGCCAAAATGGTTCCTTCTGAGGATGTTATTGTCAGCACGTTTTCCTCCCAGCATCCTTTACGTCAACCCGCAAAGCACCCTCAGCTTTCGGGAGCCCCGGATACGCGAAGACGGGAGCCTTTTCCGGCATGGAGTGTAGTCGATGATACCAAAAAGAAGGCAGATGCCTTTGCAAAGGAGGCATCTCGGGAGTTCAACGTTGCAAGTCAAAAAGCTCAAGCTAAAACTGGCAAAATCGAACTGTGGAGTCCCAAGTATTATGCTGCTTGTACAGTCGGTGGACTTCTTGCTTGCGTGGGTCCCCATGGTTGATGGAGTATCCGTATCCGCTGTTCTAAATTCTTACTCGCGACCAGGGTCTTACGCATACGGCTGTGACGCCACTAGATCTCATTAAATGTCGACGCCAAGTTGACCCCAAGCTTTACAAGAGTAACTTTGAAGCTTTTCGCACGATTCGTGCCGCAGAAGGCTTCAGAGGGGTGTTTACCGGCTGGGGACCAACTTTCTTTGGCTACAGCGTACGCTTGTGATGTAAACTGCCATTAACCAGAGGGTTAACTAACTATATCAAGGCCCAAGGAGCGTTTAAATACGGCGGCTATGAGTTTTTCAAAAAGTTCTACAGTGATCTTGTTGGAGTGGAGAATGCCAATCGCTGGAAGACATCTTTGTACCTGACAGCTAGTGCATCGGCAGAACTTATCGCCGACGTAGCTCTTTGTCCGTTTGAAGCCGTCAAGGTGCGGACACAGACAACCATTCCACCCGAATTCGGATCGACCTTTACTGGGATTTCCAGTGTCATCTCGAAGGAAGGTGTGGCCGGGTGAGCATTTGCCATACGCCCTGGTCATCTATGAAGCATGCTAACTCGAGAAAGTCTCTACAAGGGGTTATACCCGCTCTGGGGTCGACAGATCCCATACACCATGATGAAGTTTGCTTCGTTCGAGACAATTGTGGCGATGATTTACAACTACCTGCCCGGTCAGAAATCCGACTACAACAAGGGTGCACAGACCGGAGTGGCCTTCACTGGTGGCTACTTGGCTGGTATTCTTTGTGCAATCGTGTCCCATCCTGCTGATGTGATGGTGAGTAAATTGAATGCAAACCGACAACCAGGTGAGGCATTCGGTGCAGCAACGAGCCGGATCTATAAGGACATCGGCTTTGCTGGTCTGTGGAACGGGCTTCCTGTCAGAATTGTCATGATCGGAACTTTGGTGAGTTTTCCGGGGTACTTGTTGAAGCAGCGGCTAACCAAAGTGGCCTATAGACTGGACTACAATGGATGATGTATGTACCACTTGACTATCCCGTCTATGCGTCTGTAGAAGAAAGCTACTGACACTCACTAGTTACGATTCGTTCAAGATCTTCATGGGTCTTCCTACCACCGGTGGAGGACCTGCTGCAGAGCAAAAGAAGTAAAAGCGATCGGTAGGTTTCTAGTAGTCTGTTCCTGGTCCTGAGGTAGTATAGGTATTGTTCTAGTCGGGCTGTAGCGAAGATGGTATATACGCTCACAGATTGTGCTATGGTGAACTCTTACTGTGCAATAACCATCAATGAAATTTCTACTATTCTCTCGACCTCCAGAAGAATGATTATCTCCCTTAAGCCAATATCACCTGCCAAGACAGCGCCTTATCCACGAACCAGGTTATCAACCATTGTTAGTCACGCACTGGACCAATAGTTCGCAACGCAGCCTCCGTTATCTTATCTGCCCGATTGATGATCGAGCCGACGTCACCGATGGCCAAAAGGTAAATTTTATGTAAAGATGCCTTAATCAATAATGCGATCCCTGATATCTCCGGGCCAAGAGAAGGGATCATTCGGAACTGTTAGTTCGTCTCCTGAGCGTTACCTAAGGCAGCCAGCTGTCTAAGAAACCGCATAAGACCCTCGTGGTTCCTCGTGGTTCCTCGCGCCACAACATTACCCTGTTCACGTTTGCTTCCCATTCATCCTAGAATATACTTCTCGAAAGTACTGGCAATCCACCCACGCATTACCGTTAGTACCGAATCTCAGTCTAGACTCTCGCGCGCAAGCAACCTTTCCCCTGATCATCAAACATACTCCCCCATTCCTGCGCGCTTCCATACTAATTGACTCAGACACACCAACCAGAACCCATTATCAGCCTAACACCATGGGCGAACACGAACCCATCGTATCGCACGGCCGAGGAGGTGTGATTCCCTCCTTAACATCTATACAATTATCTCATCACCCTGCCTAACCCATCATCTCACTTCCAGGCCAAGGAAACATCGGCGCCGACTCAACCCAGTATCCCTAATCCATAAAGTACAACCCAACAACACAATCCCAATCTAACAACAACCCAGATACGTTGACGGCGGTATAGTCCGTGAAGGCCCCTACGGCGACCAAGGCGACGGCGCATACTCTGCCGGCGTAAGTGTTTACCTCTCCATCTATCTCTCCAATCCCACCCATGGATGAATATGAACAACCCTTCAAGCGCGGCGGCGCAGGCAACATCGGCTCTCCCCACGTCCGTCCCACAAGCGGAACTCCTCATGATGCGGAGATCATCCCCGAGTTAGCGATCCGGAACTCGACTGATGGTGACTATCATATTGGGGTATGTTATTTTTTTTTTTTTTTTTTTTTTTTTTTTTTGGTGTCTCCTTGCGTGGTTATCATCGTTTGTATAGGTGAGATTCGGTTCCTAATGATGTCAGCGCGGCGGACAAGGAAATGTTCATCTTGATGAGGCGCATAAGAAGAGGGATGAGGAGAAGAAGCAGCAGAAGGCATTGGCTCATGATGGATTGGCGGATCGGTTGAAGTATAAGATTTTTGGGAAGAGATGAATATTTCCTTTGTTGAATGTTAGGTTAGGGAGTGGCACTTGATGGTGATGGTGTTGCCTTGTGGTTTATTTGATTTGATTGTGATTCCCATTGTTTTCGTGTATTTGTTGGTTTTTTTCAGTTGACAATGTATGAGGGCTTGAGTTTGTATAGTCATTGGTTTCAAAGGATTGCATTGAATTTATGTGCCTTAAAGTTCAGCCCTAGACACAATAGGAGGCCAAAGAGCCCTGGACGGCAACTCTAAATACCACTTGCATAGTCATTTTACTGATGTGACCCATCACATCCCAATACCAAAGCACTTGAGGCCGATCAAAAGACCAGCTCTCTGGACCCGTAGAAATGAGTTCAAGACATAGGACAGATCTTCAATTCATAATAACAAAAAGATAAATCAAATGAACAAACCCTTTTGACAAATATTATCCCATGAAAAGTAATAAATAGACCCATCATCGCATCCTGTGTATCGTAATCTCGTCAAATCCATCAACCGCCTGCCTGAAAATGATAAAGATCAACAAACAGAAGCAAAGATAATAACAAGCTAACTAGGCCTATTTGAAAACAAAGAAAAAAAAAGCAGCAACCTAAATACATATAAGTCCCTTTGCTGTTCCCGTTCCGAATATCCCATTGTTGTACTCGAGAATAAACGCCAAATGAGTTATTACATCCGTTATTTAAGTTGAGAAAACACGCATTGAAAAGACAAATTGAGCCTGATGAGAAAAGGAAAAAAAGAGACGGAGTAGGCTAGTCCTTGCTGAATCTCCGCTTGAACCAGCTCTTTCGCTTTGCATCACCTGAATCGGAGGTGTTCGTAGCTTTGCGTAGATGGCGTCGAGCGGTGGACGCACCTGCGGCTTGGGGCGATGGTCCACCTACGGGGCCTCCAGCAGTGGGATCGGCGACTGGAGCGGTATTCCCGAGATTGATCCGTCCGGTTCCAGCTGCACCAGAGGCTAATGCTTCGCCGCCATTATTGAGATTCGGTTCAGGACCAAATCCTGAGAACCCGTACCTCTCTGCTACTGCTTTTTCCTGTTGCTGTTGTTGTTGCGCTTGTTGATACTGCTGTTGCTGCTGTAGCTGGTCGATAGAGCTGTTCACAGAGCTTGGATCGGTGGAATTAGCCCAGGGGTCGGTATTGCTTCCTGATCCAGAGGCGGCCGTCACATTTTCGTAGGATTTATGGTGACCATTTGATCCGTATCCATTTGGCACGTAGCTTCCATTGTGTTCGGCGTCCATGCGAGGACGGTGACGCGGTCGTCTTCCACCGCCTTGTTGGTTGTATGGGTAATAGTTCTCAGGGGGCGGCCCGCCACCATAATTGCCCTCCATATAGCTGTCCGGTCGCGAATACGCTCCACGTCCATTATGGTAACCGTTTTGGTCGTTGTAGCCTCTGGAGTGGCCAGTGGGTCCTGTAATCAACCTTTCGAATCAGCAAAAGTAACTAAGAACGAAATTAACGCAGTAGCATGGCACGCACCTCCATAGTAGCTACTACGCCTACTATATTCTGCTCCGGGTGCAGCAGATTCATGGTCTGGCCATTAATTAGCAAACAAAAAAAATAAAGGAAAAATATCGGTTGAGCGCTGATTTACCTGTTCTTGCGTAGGATACCGGTCTGCTAGTATACGTCCCGTAGATGGCGGTTTCAAAAGAACGAATTGTGTCCAACGGACGTTCAAATCGAGGGCGGGTGGGATTAGAGAGATCGGGCTCAGCTATTTCACGGAAACCAAAGTATTAGTCCAGCGGCCTTCCATAGCAAGACTTTGAGTAACTGAAGGAAAATATAAACGGACTTATGATATTCCCGTACTGGTCTTTGTGCTGCATATCCCTTAAAGAGCCGATAGTGGACTTTTCCAAAGCAACCAACACTAAATATGACCTGTCAGTTCAGAAACATGTGCAAAATCGGAGAATAAAACGATAAAATATCGTGAAAGGGGCGGGGTTTAAAAAAAATAAAAAAAAAAAAGGTTCAATAAAGACCCTAAAAATGGAGAAATCAAAGTGTAAACATGGGGAGACTAATTATGGTAACATACTTGGTTGCGCCTCGCTCATAGCAACCATCGGATCGGCTTTGGTATGTAGAGAACGTTTGTATTTCTCCTCAGCAGATTCGGTGAGTCGGATTTTATTACTGCCAGAATTGCTGGACTTGTCTGACCTTCCACTGAGACTGAAACCTCGACTGTGTCTCGGAGGAGACGCGGGCTGTTGGGGGGACACCATTTTATTATTCCCAGTCGTCCTTAGCGCCTGATAGCTACCTCAGATACTTGTTTCGTTGCGATCTATCTGCACTATAGCGGCCGTTGTGGAGCGCAGCAGTGAGCGGAGTGGAAACCGCCAAGGAATGTATGAATCAATCGTAGAAGATAGCGATTGTCTCAGGCGCTTGATGTCCACGCCCCTTGACAAGGCAGCCAACGAAATGAACGTGTGAAAGCGCGTGGGGGAGGTTTGGCTCCGCTCCCTAACCTGACGTTTGTTCTGATCCTTATGGAATGGAATATTTATACCCTCGGGTCCCAGACAACAATTTTTTGTTTGTGCCAGTCTGTCCTCCCAAGAAGAAAACGAAGAAAAAGCACTACACAATCGTTGTCACCGCAACAGAAAGAAAGCGAGAGCGCTGCGCTTCGGGCAGGGTCAAACAGGTCCACCAGAATCGGCAATATATCCTGCAATATTGTCAGACGAGCAGAGAGGAAAGCGATCGGATGGTTGGAGGGACACGAACGATGAGTGATCGACACCGGCGAAAGAGACAGCGGTGACTGATGACTATAGTTGGAAGGAAATTCGGTCGGACAAACGAGAAGTCGACAAAGAAAGAAAAGTAAAAGGGACTAGAAAGTGGGTGAGGTTGAGGTTCACTTTCAACTGACTTCAGTTCAGTTCCGAAGAGGACACTTGAGACCTTTTTGACTTAACCTGGATTTTCGGGTTGACGACAGACGCCACGCAATAAGAGGGGGAAACTGTCCCTCTGTATGGCGAACGCTTGGAACGTCTCCTATCAGCGTATGCGTTCCAAAGTTACTCCGTGGTCTGGCTTTTGGGTCGGACGATAGCGTTAGTCAAAGACCTAAATGGACTGGGCCGAAGATTCTATAATTCTATAGGTTCACATGTATTGGTTGTCAATGAACCAAAAAAAAAAAAAAAAAAAGGGTCTATTCTTAGGTGTATGTATCAATTGACAATGAGATCTATATACCATAGATAGCAATGAGGACTTCAATTACGCTCTCTCGTAGGTATAACTAACTAACAGGTATCACACATTTCAGTTTCCTTTTATTTGCTACACGACTTGATCTAGGTATCAAAACTGGGGTGGAAATTTTCTCCCATCATTTTAATGGGTTGGTTTTTTGCATTAGTACCTCGTGACAGATGAGCCAACCGATTGGACCGGGCGGGTAAGAAATTTACCTTGAAAAACTGTCTTGATCCATGGAATTTCTAAGAATAAAAACGTGCATGGAAAATTAGAAGATAGCAAGATCCAATAGCAAACAATGGCCAGTCTCTATGCGTCACGCAAGTTCTCCTCACTGGCCACAGTGGCCACCAATCAGTCGAAAATTGACCAGCCACCCAGCCAAAGTAATAATGGCCCTCAGGGACCAACCTTGGAGGGATGCGTGATACATTAAGGTTGCAATAATGTGTTGTCAAACCCACTGATCTCCCTGATCTTCTCTCTTGCGTAATAAATGAAAAGCAACGGGACCAATCAGCAGATCTTCATGGCCGACATAGCAATACATCATGATTACTCAATTGCTTCTCTCATATGATACTCCGTATCATTAGGTAGATATACCCAATTTCCAATTTAGACTCTCAACAATGTCTCAGGATAGTGGTCTCCATTTTACAGAGACACATTACTGAAGCCAGTGGAATGGTTCCAGTGAAGAGGAGTCTCAGAGGTTAGCGGGATGCACTAAAAAGCATCCGCTGTCATCCCATTGGTCCTACAAAGTGAAACTGATGTCTTGATAACTTGTCCTGTCAATTCGGAGAAACTCCAGAGGCCAATTCATTAATATCTGCTTAGTAGGCAGCAACCTATCCTTGTTATGCTTGCGGAGACTGCACTGCCCATGATGCATCACTCGACGTGAGGAATGGCACCTCAATTTAATGAATTGCACTATGCCAATACTACCTTCCATTATGTTTCCTAGGTCAGATTTTAGACTCCTTTACGTAAATCATCCCATATGAATCAAATGCTTCCCCATGTGGACTCCCAGACGACTTGTTAAACCCCAAGAAACAATTCCTGCGGTCACAAATTTATCCCCGTGAGCCAAAATGCACAAAAACGTCAAGAACCATTCGAAGAGGGGCCGAATGTATGACGATCTTCTAATTACATTATGCGGTGGGTCCTCGCAGTAACAGTGGGGGATGGCGCCTAGTTTAATCCCTATAAACTCAGGTCGGAGGGAAATAACTGCCATGCAAGGGAGATTAGATCTCAAACACCCCAGAACGCAAAATATGAATAAATTTAGAGCATATTCGTCTATACTTATCTTCGGATTGGAGAAATGCACGGAATTTCGTGTTCCCTATGGATTACATTAGATGTGTCATAAGCATTTCTGAAATGTGCATAAATCAAGCCGGCGGCTTCTTGTATGAATACATTCGAGGTGACCGAGTTGTCTATGGTGGTTGAATCTGTAATGAATGCCCCACAACATGCATGTTTGTCTCACTTGAAAGTTTGAGGTAGCGATAGCATACTTTAGCACTAGTACCTTATCAGCCCCTATGATATGAGGATATGTGCATACGTCCTCGCCGACGAAGGTCAGCTCAGATCTTGAAATCTCCAATTTCATCAATCGACAGGCGTACACTTTCACGCAGCAATGATTATTGGCCTTTGCAAAGTACTATCGGATTAGAGATATCGTTCAGTTCTTAGTGGCTCTCCCAAGTGCCAGGTCGCCCAAATAATTGGGGTTGCAGATGGCTTCATTATTCGCTCCTGATAGTTGGTGGTAAGAAGTTCTCAGAGAAGCGGATGGTCATCTATACTAGTGCAAGACAGGGCCCACTCATTGCGCTTTTACTGAGCGATATCGCATGGGGAAGCCTGTTCCCTGCTTCAGATATCATCAATCGCATTAAGTCTCGGACTACAAGTAGCTCTTACTGAACCATTTTGTGTTCAATCCAGAGCGACGCAGCAGCTGTCTGTCACTGATGTTGCAGACATTTAGGCTGAAATTCCTGCTCTGCAGCACAGCCATGCTAAAGAATTATTGTAGTAAAGGTGAACAGGGGGTGTGATCTACCTCGTCGGGCTTGGGCTTTGTACTACTAATACGCGCATATATGGCCCCTATACACATTTTTATACCGTATGCCAACTGGAAGCTGGGCTATGGGCTCAATTTTGCCACATAAGTGAGCGCAACTCTGGTGAGGAGATTGGGAATGATGAAGCTCGGCTTTGGTAGGGGTAAAGAACAGCCTCCAAGCTGTATACCCCCATCATGTGCACAATAAGAAAGAAAAGTGTTGTTGAGCTAGGACTGGTCTATGAGCCGCTCGGGGAGAAATGTTGGCTGACATTTACTCAACAGCACATAAGGCTACTGTATGCATGCTTCTATGCTAGACGGTACAGGTGAAATCTTGCATCAACATACTTAGATATACTAAGTCATGATATATATCTAGCAATGTCTGCTCCTGTTCATTGTTCTTTGGCAAAGTAGGCAGTCTAGTCTTCTTTGAACAAAGCAAACCACTTTTTGTATGGATTGCTGATGTTTACACAGCCAATATTGAAGCAATTTGTAACTGGAGTGGGAGTTGCACAAACCACTAACTCATACCGCGTAAAAATAAATACCAGGAACTACAGGATCCTATCAGGTGTTTTCCTTGCCTGGGAGTATTATCTATGTGTCTGACTATGATGTTAATTCTCTGTCAAGATGATATGAAGCCCCAGACGCAGTTCCTATTGCTTGCCCCATTACTGTGTTCGGGTCTGCTAGTGAAGCTTTTAAGATATTCGGGTGTATATTTATGCCAAACCTTCTAGATATTTACTATTTTAACCATAATCCACAATTATGTTTAAATAATCTCTCAAATGTTTGTTGGAGGAGATAGAAACGAAGAGAGGGATAAATTTATCGGATATATATATATTTTTTTATTTTTTTTATTTTTTTTTTTGGATACGCCCGGTGTATGCAGAGGGTTTATTCTTGGTGTGGTAGAAATACCATCTATCCATGCTTACTGAACTACCCAATTCGGATAATGCACATATTTGGGAATGTTGCTTGTTACATTGTCATTTATTACATGTCAATTATATCCAAAATTCATCCACAATAGGCATTTTGGTGTAAATCCATATATCCATGAGATGTAAAAAAGGCATCAGGGTTCAAACATATTATGCCTACGTGAGCTGGATGTTTACCGCTTTAACTCAGACTAGGGCAGTTGCTTGAACAATCACAATAAAATCATGCGTAGCCCGAATAAACTCACCTTTGCGCTCGCAAAAAAGTTCCATACCAAGTCAAGGTGTGATAATCCGACTAGTTACTGAGTAATGGACCCCGGACTACGTAGTGTTTGGGATAGAATGCCACAACGAACACAAGAGTTCGGTTATAAAATAATGACCATAGATAGCATATGATCCTTAAGGTCGTATGCAGCTTCATCCAAGTCTGGATTCCACCATTAGCATCGAAAACACCAAGGCTTTATTGCTGCCATGGCCAAAGCTTGCCCGTAACACCCATGCTCCCTTAGACTTAGTCGAATAATACCTATGGAACAGAATCATCATGTTGAAATGGTATTGATTGGTGTGATGAGCGCCGAATATGTGGAGAAGCCATGCTGTCAGACAAGACACATGTTGCTCGCCGGTATAAAAAACGGATCAAGCGTTTCTAATGCCTAATAACTGACAGATATCATGCGGTAAAGAAGACATAAAAGTTCTTTTATTTTAATTCGTAGGGCTGGTCGGCCCTGCCTCTCCCACGAACATTAACAACCCGCCAACTCCATCTCAACATCGGCTCATACCGTCGACTCCTTGTCCGATTGTTTGCGCGAAGATTCCGGAGTGCCAACTAACACATAAAAATAACGGTCATTTAGATGTTGGAGGGGTAGAGCATGACGCGGACAGTAGCGCCGAAGGTCTTGGGGGGAAGGTTGTGACGGAACTGAGCACGGACGACACCGGAGTTGCCTGCTTCCTGTTAGCCCCGGATTTCATCGCAGCTTCCACTACCACGAGAGATCCGAATTCTTTGCGCCGTGGATGTCGATTCACGTACCGTGAGGACGAGTGACCTTGCCCCAGATAACCCGGATGTTGGAACCCCGAACCTCGCGCTTAGCCCGGTAAACGAAAGCGACCTTCTTGCCCAAGTAGAAGCTGTAATCCGTTTTAGCTGCGTCCCTTATATCCCGCAAATCCGGACACTACTCACTTGGCGGCCTCAGTGTTGTCAACACCGTCGATCTTGATCAGACTGTATTACCGATTGTCAGATTCCATGTCCCAAACTGTCGATATCAGATGCGGATCGGTACCTGGTGTTGGGGTTGACCTGACGCTTGGAGCGCTGGTAGCTCAGGTGACGTCCCCTAAATAACGATTCGTATTAACTTTCCTGTCCTGATCATCTGCCGCGGCTTCACCCATATTTTATATTCCCAGGCGATTTAATCGGCATGTATCACTTCCGGAAATGCGCGACACGAAAACGATTGTGACAACTTACTTGACGTAGACTGTAAATAAAGAAAATCTCATGTTAGCATACGATTTTTATCCAGTAGCAATTCAGCGTCCTCCAAGCTTGTATCCGTCTCCAAGTCGCAACCATTGTCGCACATCCCATAACCATAACCGTAACCATAACAATCAATGACTCTAGAGGTATGACTCACGTCTGTGACCTTGTTCCGAAGGCATTCTGACGGCGGTTCTGAGCAACAGCGGGCAACGCAAACAAGTCGAGGAAATGACCCGCAAAAATGTCGTTCGGGTTGTCGTGGTTGTCGTCGCTTCGATAGGTATGAGACAATGTTCACAATTTGCGAGGGTGTGTTCGGTGCTAATCGCACTAACCCGTTTCGGGACGCTTAGCGAGCTGACTGGTCACCTGTGTTCTCCGTTCAACCAGGGCTAGGCAAATCCCGTGATAGAGCCCGGGGTGTGCCGCTAAGCCTCTTTGTGTGCTGGCGGAAAAACTGATCATCCTCACTCCGAGATAAGCAATTACTTTAAATTTCCTGCTGCAGTCCCCACCGCATCGTTACCTATTTTGCCGTCGGGCTACTGTGGTCCGAGGCCGGTTCGGGCGGCTATTCCAACGGGATGGAGCGCTTGTCTGGAGGGGACCTTTTGCACCCCGCTGACAAAACGTGTATTGGAGTTGAGTCTTCAATGATGACAAAGGGCCCATCGTCGGTGGTTGGGTTAGTTAGTTGCTGTCATCTCCTGGGTTTCCGCCATTTCACTTGCAACCCCATGGGATAGGTAGCTTCGGTGCATGAACGGACTGGATGTATGTTGGGTAGAACTGAAATGTCGCTGAGTGGGAGTCACCCCTGCTGTGATAGTACTGCTATAATGTATAATGTATGGGATGTACTCCGCTACGGAGTATATAACTAAAGCTGGCCCCTTACAATGTGATCATACCGGGAGCACCTATTTGGAAATACAGCGAGTTTAGCCCCACCGGCCATCGGCAACATGCTTGATATGCTGTTTTACCCTGACGATACGCAATTGTAACTTGATTATAAGAGACAGAAGAACTGTTAATGTACAGAAAGAAAAGTAAAGTGAAAACCCAAGCCTTCTACTCTTGACTCAAGGATGTTTGGAGCCCACTGAATATCAAATCCAATACACGACTCGGAATCATAAACGTTCGGAGTTAATCATAATGTTGCCGAGTCGGGCTGATTACATTTTTTTTTTTACTTTCTTTGAACTTACGGGAAAATAGAATCCGTAACTTTTAACTAGTTACTATCAATCTTCTGGGATGACAAATCCGCCGATCTATCTCCACAAGTACGGCCACCGGAAGTGGTTTCAGGAGCACGCAGTCACTAGCCTTCCCTACAGCTTCTGGCGCGATCGATGCAAAAGGTGTATGTACATACCCTGTATCACAATATTGGAGTCCGAAGTCGCTCTTTCTGTACTGTAAGCGGAGGATTGTCTGTCTTAGTTTGATATTAGACTATATTAGAGGACCACCCTTGTCAAACTGGACGGAAGATAAGAATGCAAAGTGAATGTAAATGAGGACTTGAGGTGTTATTTACCCCCCATCAGAGGCTGGCGATGTAAGCGTGAATTCAACATAGCAATCTAGTCTAGATTAAAGGCGGCTGTCCTCTTCCTAAGAGTCAGCAAGGATAATTAACTTGGGATAACTCATTCCCTTCCTAGCATAGGAACAATGATGTTCTGTCAGGTGATATGTTTGTTACATGAGAGAGATCCATTTGTGAAACATAAATATTACTTTGTACTAATAGTAGATAGGTAAGCTGGCGCGGGGTCAGCAGCATCAGCAAGCGTGTTAAATAAGTCTCGTGCGGTTCCCAGTGGATCACGATTTCCGGTAGACTTGGCGCAGGTCGAAGTTATTGTTCGGATAAAATCAGAGATTATGATCTGATGGGTTGGTGGTAATACAGTTTTACAGGCATGCTACCTATTTGAGTATATGTACAAGGAGACCGGTTCCATGGGCTACCTACTACATAGCACAGTATCTCTATAACCTGGTTATGTCGAGTAGTACAGGGTGACTGGTACCTAGTTTTTACTGTCATGTATAATAATGGAAACTATGATAGAAGAGGGCCAGAGATGTTGTTGCCGCTACAAATGGGACCTTACAGCTGAAGGTGTAGTAGAGCCTAAAAGTATCATCACGACCATTGGTTTCTGGAAAGTCTAGAAACTTGCCAAATTTATAATACAGTAAATAAAAGAAGAAGCAAAAGGTCAAGAATTAGTTTCTGTAACGAAGGATAAAAGCAAAGAAAGTAAAAAAAAAAAGGAAAGAAAAGAAAAAGGCAAATGGAGGGTTCTTTTAAAAGATAAAAAATCATGATAATAGAATTAAATAATAATACCATAATACATGATACATGAATGAGCCCCGCGGCAAATTATATGGACGGAGTGGAAAAGAGGCCTTGTGCCCCACCATCGTAATGATGCAGCAGCTCTAAGCAGGAGCCCTCTCACGGCGTTAAAAAAGTACACCTGCTCCGCCGGAACTGTTGGGGATTTTTCCAACAAAACCACTCTTCCATTTCTGACTCCCCTTTATTTTCCCTCTCCTCTCGCATTTTAGACCTCTCTCATTTACTCGCATTCCTCCCAATTCATTGCGATCTTATCTCCCATCAATCATCATGGCCAACACAATAGCACGTACTGAGGAACGCCAGAGCGCCGGGTGAGTGTTGACCAGCATTCTGTCTCCTCTGACATCACACCCATCCCCCCCCCCCCCCCCCAAATTCTCACTTCTTGTCCCGCCGATACCGTCTGTTTCGTCACTTCAATTCACCAGAACATCGCGCACTCGAAAGCATCGCAATTTGGATTTATTTTCAATCAATTTTCAGATTGTATTGCGTTTTGATGTTTAAACTACATACTCGGCTCTTGCTCCTTTAGATCTCCAAACCTTTGACCTTTCTGATCTGCATACATAACACCACCCCTGCTCTGCGAGTGCTTCTAATTCGCTGCTAACATGGATATCTCGCCTAGCACCATCGAACTCAAAGATGACACCGTCATTGTAGTACTAGGTGCATCGGGAGATCTCGCGAAGAAGAAGACGGTATGTGATCCTGCGAAGCTTGTTTAGGAAACCGATCGAAAACTAACGTCTTCAATAGTTCCCTGCCCTTTTCGGCCTTGTATGTAACTAATAATTAGTCGAGAGGTCCACTTTCCCAATTATCCCGTGCTGACCCTGCATCTTAGTACCGTAACAAGTTCCTCCCCAAGGGAATTAAGATTGTCGGCTATGCCCGGACAAACATGGACCACGAAGAATACCTGAGACGTGTGCGATCGTATATCAAGACCCCCACCAAGGAAATCGAAGAGCAGCTGGACAGCTTCTGCGAACTGTGCTCCTACGTCTCGGGTCAATACGACAAGGATGACTCCTTCATCAACCTCACTAAGCACCTTGAGAGCATCGAGAGGGGTCAGAAGGAGCAGAACCGAGTCTTTTACATGGCTCTGCCCCCCAGCGTCTTCACTACCGTGTCGGATCAACTGAAGAGAAACTGCTACCCTAAGAACGGCATCGCCCGTATCATTGTGAGTTGCTTCCTCCATCGTCGCATCGACAGAAATAAATTCTCATGCGCCTGCTTCGTGTATTATAGGTCGAGAAGCCATTCGGAAAGGACCTTCAGAGCTCTCGCGATCTTCAGAAAGCGCTCGACCCCAACTGGAAGGAAGAGGAGATCTTCCGTATTGACCACTATCTGGGCAAGGAAATGGTCAAAAACATCCTCATCATGCGCTTCGGCAACGAATTCTTCAACGCCACCTGGAACCGCCATCACATCGATAACGTACAGGTACGCATGTATTGTCTTCTAAGAGGGGTCTAGCTAGTCACTAAACGGTCTCCTTCACCCAGATCACATTCAAGGAGCCCTTCGGTACTGAGGGCCGTGGAGGCTATTTCGACGAGTTCGGTATCATTCGTGATGTTATGCAGAACCGTATGTCAAAATCCTTCTACTCACGGGTGACGGCAAGAATGCTGATCTCTTTGGTACAGATCTGTTGCAGGTGTTGACATTGCTCGCCATGGAGCGTCCTATCTCATTTTCCGCCGAGGATATTCGTGACGAGAAGGTAAAGACTTCCTTCATCTCAGCCACCCTACAATTTTGATGCTGATGCGCTAGCAGGTGCGTGTCCTGCGCGCAATGGACGCGATTGAGCCCAAGAACGTCATCATCGGTCAGTACGGAAAGTCTTTGGATGGAAGCAAGCCCGCATACAAGGAGGACGACACCGTCCCTCAAGACTCTCGCTGCCCCACATTCTGTGCGTTGGTGGCATACATCAAGAACGAGCGGTGGGACGGTGTTCCTTTCATCATGAAGGCTGGCAAAGGTACGTTTGTCACATATACCAGCTGTATCTCGCGTACTCACAGCATGTAGCCCTAAATGAGCAGAAGACCGAGATCCGTATTCAGTTCCGCGACGTGACTTCCGGCATCTTCAAGGATATCCCCCGCAACGAGCTTGTCATCCGTGTCCAGCCCAACGAGTCGGTATACATTAAGATGAACTCGAAGCTCCCCGGTTTGTCTATGCAGACTGTTGTTACTGAGCTTGATCTCACCTACCGCCGTCGCTTCTCCGACCTCAAGATCCCCGAGGCTTATGAGTCCCTGATTCTGGATGCACTGAAGGGCGACCACTCGAACTTCGTCCGTGACGATGAGCTTGACGCCAGCTGGAGGATCTTCACCCCTCTTCTGCACTACCTTGACGACAACAAGGAGATCATCCCTATGGAGTACCCCTACGGTAAGTTGTGGACCTGCGTTACGTGTGATAGGGGATCTGTGTGACTAATGGTGTACCAGGCTCTCGTGGACCCGCTGTTCTCGATGACTTCACTGCCTCGTTTGGCTACAAGTTCAGCGATGCTGCTGGCTACCAGTGGCCTTTGACTTCCACCCCTAACAGGCTGTAGTCTGGAAGGAATATGAGGCTCACGAATGTTTTGAGGGAAAAAAAAAAAAAACCAAAAATGGGAAAAGATACTAATGCAGCATGACTGAATTTCTTTCTGTTCACTTTTTATGGTCTGTTTGGGAATTCTGGGTTGATATGAGTAGGCGGCTTGTTTACCAAAGGGGGGCCGGCAACAACGGAGTACATCCATTTTTTTACCACCCAGCTCTAGAAACGAATGAAGTGAATATTATGAGCATCACGAAAGATGCACCAAGTTGCCGCTGTTGGTCTAGTAGATTGAGATACGGACCATGCAGGGATTTTAGGGGGTGAGGGAATCGAGGTTGGCCTGAAAAGTCGGGCTTCTCTTTTCTCTCTTTAGGCGGAGTCGAGTAGATGAATACATAGTATGTGACATTGTGAATAACTAGCCCTGATTTTCTATTTACTGTTCCAGACCCGTAGCCCTGTGAACTAAGAAGTTGATGTTCATTCGAGGGTTCGGGGTCCGCTATTTATAAACCGCCCTTGAGGTCCCTTGTGGGTCTGGTAAGATTAAAAAGAGGGATGCCACCGATAAGATTGAATTCTTCTACCCTGACGTTCCCGGGGGCCCGCATGCGTCTGTTTTGTGTGGCCCGCCCGCGGCTTTCTTTCCCTTTCCCTTTCCCTTTGCTCTTATTTCCTCTTCTTTTCTCCCTTGATGCCTCAATTGCTTCAGAAATTACTCTTTCGCTTGCCTTCGATAACCCTCACATCAAAGAACTTCATGATATAGAGTACTGTGTTACACGCTTACGACCACAAGTCTACAACAACCCTGTTCGGCCTTCGGATCTGCGCTGCACCTCAAAAGCTATTTTTATCAGGCAGACTGCGACGAGCGCAATCCTCCCCCAAGGACCCTATCCCCCCTATCGAAGGCTTTTTGTTTTTTTCAGACCTCGCGAGTCTTATCCGATTTACCACTCTACCCAAAGAACTCGAGAATTTATCGACTGCTGTCAAACGCGCGGTTGCCTGACCCTAGACACGAGACCAGGTGGACCTAGTTCAATTTATGGGAAGCTGAGGTTCGCGAAGAGCGTCGCAAGTGCATGCAAGCGTCAAACGACTAGATCAAGGATGCCGCAAGCTGCAAGATGGGTGGGTTCACCCTCCATCAAAGGACGAACAGAGTCGATGCGGATGGCGCTGTTAACTTTTAGCCTATTGGGGTTACAGTACGTTGACCCCTGTTGCTATGATGCGCGCTGCCTGTGATGAATTTAGTCAGTTAATTTTGCTTCTATCGAACAGGTTTACATGGGGCATTGAAATGACTTGTAAGACCTTTCCCTCTACCAGGCCGTCCAATCGTCCTCTAATCAATCACGCTCGACATAGACTGCACTCCGTATCTTCTCCAGCTCGGTCTAACTAAGTCCCGAACATCCCTCGTCTGGATTGCTGGCCCTCTATCAGGGTTGATTATTCAACCCCTCATCGGCGTTATTGCTGACCGGTCACGGTCAAAATGGGGAAGACGAAGACCTTTCATGATTGTGGGCTCGTTGATTGTCGCGATGTGCTTGCTAGTGCTAGGATGGACAGGAGAAATTGTCAGCCTTTTTGTCAAGGATGCAGAGAAGGTAACTTAACAGGCGCGCCGAGGTTCGGGCCAATGCTCACCTGTGGTATCTTTATTAGGTCAACAAAGTCACCATTGCTCTGGCAGTCCTTAGCATTTATGCCGTGGATTTTGCCATTAACATCGGTGAGAGTGGGATTCCCGGTGTACTCTATGTATATATTTAACATCGTCTAGTCCAAGCGTGCTGTCGGAGTTTGATTGTCGATACATTGCCCATCCCATCACAGCAGGCTGGGTCAGCATGGGGTACGTCTTCTATTCATTGCTCGGTATCAACTGCAGCCCTAACATTATGAAGCGACTAGAATGTCGGCCATTGGCCAGCTCATTAGTTATGTCATTGGCTCGATCGATACAGTGAGCATATTTGGTACCACAATTGGTGATACTCAATTTAAGCAAATGACAGTCATTGCTGCGCTATCTTTGATTATAGCTGTTCTGGTTACATCTTACGCCGTGAAAGAGAGAGTCCTAATTGCAGCCAGGTGGGTACATGTCCGAAAGATATCTCAAAGTACGATCAACATGTTGACTTCTGGTGGTGACAGAGATTCCGAAGGAAAGGCCGGGACGTTCCAGGCCATGTCACAATTATTCAAGACCACGATGGACTTACCTCCTCGCATTCAAGCCATATGCTGGGCTCAATTCTGGGCATGGATTGGTAAAGTCAACTCTTACAAAGGCGTCATACGGTCTTGGCTAACTCACTTCAGGCTGGTTTCCATTTCTTTTCTATAGTACCACTTGGGTCGGTGAGACGTATTTTCGGTACGAGGTACCAAAGGATGCGACGCAACCGACCGACATGCTTGGTGAGGTTGGTCGTGTTGGCAGCTTGTCGCTGGTCGTCTTCTCCTCCATAACATTCATCAGCTCCGTTCTGTTACCATTCTGCGTACAGCCACCGGATAACAGGAGGCCTAGATTCACACCTAGGCCGCCTCCCGGGGTTGCCGCGCTGCTCAAAAAGATCACCACCATTCGGCCCGATCTACAGACCACATGGCTGATCTCGCATGTAATGTTCGCAGCCACTATGATCTTCGCACCGTTGGCCCGATCTAGGGCCGTTGCAACCTTTTTAGTAGCCATCTGCGGAATTCCATGGGCTGTCAGCAGCTGGGCCCCGTTCGCCTTCATGGGCGTTGAGATAAACCGGCTAGCTCTGGGCCCAACCCAAGCATCACGTCTATCCGGTGTCACCATGATCACATCTTCCAGCATTCGATCCGGCGCCTACGGCGACATGAACGGGGACTCGGAAATGGATGTGTTACGTCTCAACCACAACGACACAGACAGCGATAGCGATGTGGAAGACGGCGCCTCCGACCTGCCGTCCACAGGTGAATTGGCCGGCATCTACTTAGGCGTACTGAACGTATATACGACCCTTCCGCAGTTCGTTGGCACATTTATCAGCTGGATAGTGTTCAGCGTCATCGAGCCAGGTAGCACAAAGCGAGATGCCTCGGAGTCGCGGTGGATGAACCTCGACAAGGGCTCACCGAATGCCATCTCAATTTGTCTATTTATCGGTTCAATCAGTGCGCTTGTGGCCATTGAAGCGACTCGACGATTACGTTATGTTCTATAGTGGCCCGGACTGTTTCCTCTTTCTACAGCACATCCTTTTCTCATTCATGATGAAAGCGGTCTTGTCTAGGAACCCCTTTGACAGCATACTACCCGATACCCAAATTTATTCAGCGATGTTATTTGTGAATATATAGGAGATGCCCGGATGATTCCTCGTCTAGGTTGATTTCACATATTTGGGATTTTTTGTTCGTCACATACATATGGCATCTGACGGTACATATTAGTTAATGATAATTCTAATGTATTATACGATACTTTATATAAAATATACTAGCATCTTTTTTTGTCAATAAATTTTAATATTGACTGATGGGGTTTGTCGGCATTTATTCTTTTTCTCCTGATACCTATCTATTCTACATATATAAATGAAACAAGACGAAACCACACTACCAAATCAAACCCGGCTAACAACCCATAAATCACTTTAAGGGTTTATGACCCCAGTATGCGAAAATCAACCATTACGAGAGAAAACCCGGCAAGTCAAATGGCTACTACAAATGACAATTTGTGCTAATGCATATATATCTGCTAACAGTTATACGAAAATGTGTTTTGATATTCAAATAGCTAGAAGTTGGTCCAAAGCGAGAGTCGGCTAAGGTATACCGGTGATTCACAAAGTCAAAAGAAGTAATTCAAAAACAGTCAGTAAACAGGAAGGGGAATAGAACGATAAGCTCAAAACAATCGAGAAGGGGAATCACCGCGGTGAGGTTATCCATCTGTCGCTGAACCAATAAACCAGGGATGATATTACAACAGAACCGTCTAGACATGGCGCTTACGCCTGCCATCCTTCGCAATAAAAGATTAGACTCTTGCCACGGGGATAGAGCTTCCATGGAAGCCAGGGCCCAAAAAGGGGTTTTCAAAAATTGAAAAAGGGATTAGAGCAATAGAGTACCGGAGAAACGTTAAAAGGCGTACAAAGATTAAACAAGAAAATAACAAGGTATATCAAACAAGTGATGAAGATAACGGACGGAAAGGAGAATGACTGTTAGTGAAGGGTGGGTGAAAGGGTCAATAGTCGATTAAGCCATTTTGCCGGTGAGTTCGGCCACCCTGGCCTTGATACGTGCGGCACGAGCATCGAAGCCTAAAGCATACATGTTAGTACCATGGCTGGCTTGTGTGACAGAGCTGTGCGTTACTTACTCTCCTCTTCACTGGTATTCCCACCGTCGTCCGCTTCGTTCACCCAGACCTGATCGAATTGAGCAGCTCTCTCGGCCGCGTTCTTGCGAATCTGTGCCCACCGGTCATGGGAGGGATTGACTTGATTAGGAACGATATCCTCCCCCTGGGATTCAGTAGGCACGTCATTAACAGGATTTTTCTCCAGAAACGCGTCAGAAACAGGTGAATCCTCGGGGACGAATGCCGGCTGCTCTACCAAAGGACCCTGATCGAATCTTGAGAACTCGCGGTCCGCTGCGGCGCGTTCGGTGGTATCCACACGCGAAAGAGCATCGTATTCGGCGGCACGCTGCACCATAGGTTGTTCAAGGTTCGGACCAGAGATGTGGGGGGCTCTCTGTGGTTGCACTCCTGTCTCCGTCTGTTCGGGCTCTGGTTTGTCAATAGCAGCCTCGGGAGTCGCGGGCGCTTCGACACTACGTTTGGGTGTCTCTGCAGCTGGCGTCCCTGGAACAGGTTTCTTCTTCAGAGTTGACGGACCGTTAGGTGATGGTCGGATGATCTGTTCCTGAGATGCCTTTGCCTTGCCCTCCAGGGCAGCGCGTGCCGCAGCAACAGCCGACCCACTAGATCCAATTGGTTTCATTGGGGGCTTTGATTCAGGTTCAGGTTTTCTTTTGGTTGTCCCGAACATACTCTTGATCCCCGGAGTAGCAGGTTTCTTCTTCAGTTTCCTGGACGGTTCTTCTGCCGACTCGGTGGAAATTTTAGGGAGTGGTTCAGTGGTCGATGGCTCTACTGGAGCATTGGTGCCATTTTTCCGGTCCTTCGGTGGTGTTTCGGGAGCTGGGGAGTCAGGAATGTCGTCCTTTGGTAGAGGCGGGGGAGCCTGTCGGGTGCTGGTGCTGAGCGCAGGAGACAAAGGTGGACTGAGATCATCTCTTGAGGCCCCCTTCACTTCTTCCACGGGAGTTCCAGTTCCCGCGAGACTGTTGCCCATATAAGCAGTTTTATATGCATTCTTGTCGTAGTTACTGGCCCATTTCAAAGCCTGCGATGCCTCGTTCATGATGGACGGTTGTAGTGTCATGACAGAATTGGTTTTTGAGTACATGGTATCCCGGATATTCCTCCTGGATTCACTGGTAGCGTCCCGTTCTTGCTCCCGATGCTTTCTTTGAAGAGCAGCTGCAGCAGCCTGGATACGGGCATGCTGATCAGGGCCAATGCTAGTTTTACTCTGAGGTGCTTGGTTGTCAGGCCGCTTATAGGACTCCTCTACCGCGCTCACCTTCTTGCCCGAGGACTTGCGACGCCCGAGTCGCTTGCGCGTCGAGAATCCGAAAAGTCTTTTCTTCTCGACAAGATACGCACCTGGTTCGGGTTCCGGCGCCGCACCTTTGACCTGCTCCTCCAGGACAAGCCACTTCGTATTCTTGATAACAGTCTCGAGTAACGCACACCGCCCGAATACCGCCTTTCGGGACGCTGGTTCCTCCCCTGCCAAACTGCTAATCCACACCCACCAGAACGAGTCGTCCAGATCGAGAGTAGTGATACTAGCTAATTCACCTGGATCCATGGCTGGCTCGGAATCCAAAGTACGTTTATGGGATTGCGAACTTTGGCCTCGGACGGTACTGATGGGGGGCAGAAACTTATCGGGAGGGAGTAGTACTGGTGCCACTGGACCCTTGAAAACGTTCTCATCGCTGAAGCCGGATGACATGAAGTCCGCCCATGACGGGGTTGTGGGGCGAGCGAGATCACCTCCACCAGATTGTGGAGCAGACTTTAGACCGCCACCGAACTCCTTCGACACCATGCTCGACGTCCTTTCGTCGAGATCGGAGTCCAGTGTAGCTCCAAATCCGAGATCTTCGAACCTGGACCATGACGCTTCCTGGGTCGTAGAAGTTGGGTCCGCTTCAATGACCTGGTTTGTGGACGAGATGCACCTCAATACACGGAGGCACTCATCCGTGAGTGCTCGAAGTGGGTCATCGAAGCTGGCAAATTCCTGCAGATGTCTATCGCTGTCTCGATATTCAAAGTTCTTCGCGCGGCGCAGAAGAGCAAAGGGTGTAGGCGAAACAGTGTCGACAATCATTACAACTTTGGTGGTCGAGACTTGGAGAAGCGCGGGCGGCTCTGGAGGGTATTCTGTGGCTTGGAGCAATGTTTGTAGAGCGATGGGTAGAGTAGAGATGCTACTCATCCCGCGCGGCGATTCAGGAGACAACGAACGCAGGTAAGCGAAGAACAAATGGCTTGTTGCGTCTGCGGCGCTAGAAGGGGGTCAGCTAGCCATCAGTTATCACTGATCCTATTTACTACATACCTTGCCCAGCTCTTGTAGGCAGCTTCAAATCCATTGCCTGTGTCTGTATGCTCGAAGGCCCACCATCCTGCATATCGCGAGAGCTTCCGACCTCCGAGGCCGTTGGACTTGCCATTCGCCGCAATTGCAGTTAAAAGATCGAAAAAGTCGAAGACGATCTTAGATCGGGCATCTGAGTCGACGCTTATGGGGATGAACGTGGAAAATGCGTCGCGGGCAAGCTGAGAATCTGTAGTTCGATAAGTATGTAGGAATACTATATTTTCGCGAGACGTCTTGTTACGGACCTTGTTCGCCGATCTTGAATAGCTCGTAGACATCCCATGTGACGACTCCCCCTGGGAGTCTGCTCCAGCACCATTTCAGTACACTGCAAAGGACCTGGAAATCCGTGTAAGCGGAGACGATGAACATGCAAATATTGAATACCGTAGCATGAGGGGGTTTGAGGTTGCCTTACAATCGGGTCCGTTAGGCGTAGCTCTTGCGCCAAGGCATCTGCGCTGGGGGGAGAACCTTTCTCGACAGCTTGCTTGAAGTAACTGCGGATAAATGTACGTGCAGCGCTGGCGTCAGACAATGGCCGGAAGGGCAGTAGTAGGAAAGGTGTATGGAGGCCTGATCGGGAGCAGCGTTGAATGATCAGCAACCTGAAGAATGCACATATCGCAAATCATCGGTGGGGTGGGAGGGAATTGACGTCAAAGGATCGACTGTACACCTACCTCGCGCTTTTAGCTCTTGGGTACACCCTCGCAGGAGACCCTGGACCTCCCCCGGAGCCACTTCCGTTCGCTGCCACGCGTCGGTCCATGTGGGCTTCGGAGGACCATTGTCTTCTACCACAGGAGCTTTTGCCTTTTTCGGAGCATGGGAATCCTTGATTCGAAAGACGCGGGCGAGGAATGGCATTGTCACCTTGCGCTTTTTAAAACCCCTTTAGTTGCTAGCAATGGTTGGTGGGGGTGGTTATGTGTCGATTTTTAAAAGGCACGGTCAAGAAATTGCGTCCTTAAGTAGGACTCGACACGAGATGATTCGGTCAAGGAGCCTAAAGAGGAAGACTCTAAGATTCCACTTTGAACCGTGCGAGGGCACAAGTGTAGATTAGGAGGTAACAAGCGGTATAAATAACAAGCAAAACGGGTGACAAAACAAACGACGTGTAGAACAGCAGAAAAGGGAAAGACTTGGTTAGATGATTCAATAGATTGGAGTCTAAGAAAAGACAAAAAAGAGAAATCAAATAAAGAACAGAAAAAAATAATAATAAATTAACAGATGAGATTAGTACATCCAAGTGGGCAAGAATCGCCTGCAGCCCAGACGGGGCAGCACGTCTAGCGTGCAGCGATACTACTGGCAATGATGGTGTAAGGCCACAATCGGCCTGCAGAGAATTTAGGAAAAAGGATAACGAGAGCAGTCTCCACGTTTTAGATCGGGATGTGGAGTAGGCAACAAGACGGTGAAAAGAGCCTTAATATTCGAACATAAGTGAGATGTCAGAAGAAAACCAAAAGAGAAGAAGAGAGAACACGATAATTATAACGGAGGCCGAAGGAGAAGAAGGAACAGGAGGGAGAAAGGACCGAAAGAAGTAGAGAAGAGAGAGATTGAGGTGATTGGAGAAGATGATGATGAGGATCTACTGTGTTGCTCGTTTCAGGGGTGAAATTATAATACACCACCAAAACACTCCCTCATCCATGGTTCATTTGGGCCCAAACCGAGGACGTTTCCCTCAATTGGTTGGCTTGGAATCAAGAAACTAGACTCATAAAAAGCCAAAAGGAAACATGTTGTAAATAAGATACGCCAATAACCTTAAAATTCCCAGGAGATTCAATTCAGGAGTTCAACAACGGCGCCTACTATACAGAGTAGTTGGTATGTTTAATGGTCTGCGAGGGTCATAATGACATAAAAAGATTAAGGTGTCGGTCTTGGCGAAGAAAAGGTTAGGCGCACTCTCCTAATACAGTGTATGAGTGGTATGATACCATTTATCAGATACATACCCAGTCACTAGACTAGTTAGTGAAGAGTTAATACCTAAGGTACCCAACAGGAAGTTGCATCAGTCAAGATGCTCCCAGTAGGATCCTAGTATACCCATAATACAAATTCAATTAGGGATGGACACTGCATATGTACATTGAGAAAGTGCGCATGACTAGACTCGGCAGGTAGTAGTAACGACTACTCCGTAGGTGTGGCGAGTTCCCTGCTTATCAGCATCGCCGACAGACATCAGACGTATCTCGTGTAGGTGGCTCAAATAAGACCAATAAATGTTTTTACTTTGCCTTGACAGATGAGCATCCGAGACGACAGATCAAATTCACAAGTTGATCACCATGACTGGTCAGGGAAATGGGCCCAATCAAAGGGAGTTGGGGCCAAGAATTCCCTGCCGATAAAGCAGTTGGCCCATTACCGCTTAGCCCGACCTGGTAACGAGCATATCACTGGAGGCCCCGCTGGAAAGTCTGGGCCCCGTGACGGGTGAGGGACTAAAGTGGTTAGTAGCTTATGTTTTAGCATGCCTTAGGCATCAAACCTTAACGTCCGTTGCACTTGGGGACGGTGGAAAAAGCCGGGCTAGCTTTTTGGGGCTACCTTTAGCTCAGCACAAACTCGACATGGCCTCATCAGTGGTTGGAGCGATCGTAAGATGCTCTGGCACGGTAAAACCACAAAATCTTAACATCCATTAGAGTTTTATCATTTGGTGCGCTCGTAGTTGGGCTGCCAAAATGAAGTTGACATGATCAGTGATTGTAAGACGGATAGCTCGCCAGAATCAGCACAGAGACACACCGGAGACAACGGGTACAAAGACTGAGTCAGGGTTTTATATGAACTAAGATATGATCGATAGGAAGATTTTTGGAGGGGTTATTGATAAGTATATATATATTAATATAACTGATTAATGATGTAACTAGGGGCTCATGGAGAAGGTAAGCATGGATCTATAAATAGCTCGGCGGCTAGAAACTCGCCAACGGCGGCAGTCCATAGCCGCCGACAGGTCCAGTGATTTAGAAGTTTCCCACAGTCGATGTCTATCTTTAGAATCTTCTGCATCACCCGCGTGTCGCTGCTCCAACCATCCAGTCTTCTCATCCATCATCTTTCCTATCCCATCCTAGAATTGACTTTCGCCCATCGTATCTGTTCGTTTCGTCTCTCTTTTATGATTCTGGTGGTCTAAGACTTCCTCTGTCACCGATAGTCCTCCTGCATAAGGGGGTTCCCTTGTTCTTCTTCCCCGACCGGCAAGACGCCGTCGCCCTTTCTTACGCGCCCCGTTGGTTTGGTTCATCCCTCCAAATAGTGCTTGCTGTGCCAATCTCACCCCTCTTTTCTATCTGTACCCTCGCATTCTTTCCCATCGTCCTCTTTGTCCCCACTCCTTTGGGAGAGACAAAATATTCTATTTACGGCCTTCGCTTTTTTTTTCTTTTATTTTTTTTTTTCTTAATCTAATTTGTTAATTATTTTTCCCCTCAAATCAAGAAAAATAAGGGGGGGGGGAAATTAGGAAAGGAGCCTGCCAAACACAATCGTTTATTCCATCGCGCTCTGGAATTTCTTTTTTTTTTTATTTATTTTATTCTATTCTATTTTATCGGGTGGTGCTTCTCTGGGTTTCAACTCGCGCCACTAATTGATACAAAGGCGACCAACTCCACGTTTGATCGCTATCGATCCTGCTTTCGGTGTTTCATCTACGCTCTTTACCCTTGTGTGATACGCTCACACTGTATCCCTCATGGGTCGGAGAAAGATCGAGATCAAGGCGATCAAGGATGATCGCAACCGTTCAGTGTAGGCCCTGTCTAAAGCTGTATATGGCTGGCTGTTACATGAAGAGCTAACATCGTTGCGTGAACTTCAGTACTTTTTTGAAACGGAAGGGTGGTCTCTTCAAGAAGGCTCATGAGCTTGCGGTCCTATGTTCGGTCGATGTTGCCGTCATCATATTCGGTCATAACAAGAAGCTATATGAATTCTCGTCATGTGATATGCGCGAGACTCTAGGTCGTTATCAATATGTTTGTTTACTCTATTCGACCGTATCGTGTCGAGTCAGTCTTGCTAACATGTCATGCTCTTGTGTTTAGTTTGGACCTCCACACGAGCACAAAGGCCCCGACGATTTCAACGGCCGGCGCGACGATGATGACGACGACGACGAGACCTCCCCTGCTCCTGAGGACATGCACCCGACACCGCCACAAAATAACCCCCCGATGATTCCCACTCATCTTCCCACGCATCCCGGCTTTCAACACGTTAACCATGCACCTTCCGCGTCTCCCCCAATTCCAAATGGTATGCAGTTTGATCCCCGCCAGGGTACCCCTCAACCCCAAGGAGTTTCAAGGCCGTCGTCAAGAAACCACATTCGCCGAGTCAGCTCCAATATCGGGACACAGCAACATCATGCCACGCCCCCCCCACCTCCGCCTCCTCAAAATGGATATGCATATATGCCGAATCCTTCTGTGTATAACCCGAACGCCCACCACACTTTAGGTCATCAACCTCGACCTAGTCAGTTCGCGCACTTTGGCCCTCCGCCAGGTGTGCATCATGCAGCCCCGCCTCATCAGCACCAGCCTATGTCGCAGCAATCCATGCCACCCCACACGATGCCTTCTCAAGCAATTCCACCGCACATCCAACAGCATCCGCAGCACCCGCATATTCTTGCACAGCAAACACCTACGATGGGTCTATCACAGCCGCCCCATCCGCAAATGCCACAGGTCGCCCAAGCATATATGTCGGAACAGGGGAGGAGTTCAATGCCACCTGCATTCCCATCGGAGCAGCAGCAGCAGCAATCTCAGCGAACAGTATCGCTATCCGAAGCTCCCCCAACAGATCAGATCCCTGGTCCCTTGAAAACCGAAGACAGTCAATCTCCACCGCAGCAGAGGTCATTTTCGTCAAAATCGCGCAGTATATTTACGCCAATTGATGATCGTGGTTCGGTATTGGCTCGTCATTTTGGTGTAGGCCCGCCTACGTCACCTCGCAATGAGAGCGTACAAGCGAAGCTTGAACATCTACATGACGAGTTAAAAGATCGCAAAGGTCCTGGTCATCCAGTGGCGCCACCACCACCACCACGAGCGGCGACTGAAATTCCTCGTCCACAGTCGGTGACCGATATCAAGCCGCCTGCCCGGACCAACAGCAGCCAATTGCCTCCAAAACGTCCACAGCTCAAGGTGCAGATACCAAGCGAAAATTCAGATCGGGGTAGTGCCACAGCAGATTCATCGTCCCGTGACTCCGCGGGAAACAAGACGCTTACACCTGCAAAAGCCAACCCCGACGGTACTCATTCCGGTGTAGTATTACCTCCGCCTTCGCCGTCCGCCGGTGCAATTCTCAGTGCAGGAGCCCAGGGGCCGCCAAATCCGTTTGCCAGACCGCCTCCCCCAGCCACAGCCGCTCAAAATAGCAATGCATACAGTGGCAATAACAACATAGAGACCCCAATATCTGCCCTTCCCAGTCGCTTTGTCTCAGATGCACTACTTCCTTCTCCATCTAGCTTCTTCCCTGAATGGGGCTTTGGCCGGTCTGGCCCGGACAGCAACATGCTTCCCAGTCCTCTAACCTTTCCCACTCCCGCCGTTCAATCAGGTCCCAGCTTTGCGCGAGAAGATGAGCAAGACAAGAAACGCAAGAGCCCAGATAGTGGACCAAGTGCTGAAGGAGCACCGAAAAAGGCAAAGACATAACTTCCTTGTTGACTAGATTGATGATTCCTGTCTTGTTCTTTCCTTCACTGTCTCAACTATGGCATCTCGTGGCGTTAAGGAAGGTATGGTTACCTAATTTGGTGAGCGAGCTGGATATGTCTCTTCTGTTCCTTGGATATCATTTCCCCCTTTCATGTCCTCTCTACCTTTCGCCATGGCTTCCGTCTCCTTTTCAATCTTATACCCCTTCCTTTTGCCGTTGAAACTTATTGCAGAACACGCCTCGAGCGCCTATCGCCGAAAAAGCTCTTTGCGCATGAGATTCCCAATCTAGCTCGTCTCTTCTTTCTTTGTGATTCGGCCAGAACAATCTTTGGATTTCTTTTCAGTAATTTTTCCAGTAATAGCTCGGGGGTTGGCGTTTAATTTTTTATCTTGATCTTCTTTATTCAGTAATGTATATAACGGTGTTCGAATAGGATAAAAATGTGGATGAAACAATCTATTCAAGCGTCATCTGTTTCACTGTGTTCCTAAGTCTTAGCACAACAACCGTGTCTATGAAGTTGCGTAGAAAACCTGGACAGCAAGGAATGGTACTTCAATCCCGTCAAAATCGTCTCCAGAATACGACCTGAAATATACTGGAAACGCCGGGCTTCTGTCATTATCTACCTAAAACGGTATCTGATCACCAAACCAAAAATAGAGTTTCGATAAAGTTCAGATCTAATATTATTGCATACATTGTATGCCATCTCGTAGCATAAAGTACATGTCTAATTTCTAATTTGGAACTGAGGCTTGCCGGGCAATGAATATGAATTGAACTTTAACTGACTGCGTGCGTATTCAGATGTATTAGAGTTGAGATAGCTGAGTGGTTAGGAATGATGCATGTCAACAAGGTTCGTGGGTTTGTTTGGCTCGTCGTGATGTCATTTCTTTGCTTGAATTGTCGTCTTAAGAGCTTCATCTGGAAAGAAGTTACCGTAGCTCTGGAGAGGTGTTGGTTACGTATATTTGTGTCGGATTCCGTCGTTATCAAACTTAAAGAAAGAGTATTAATATTTGTACTGAAGCTGTGTGCATATATGTACTTTTTCGGTCATGACAGTAACGCCAGATAGACCCCAATGCAGGTATACCGAGACATTAGGTTATATAAACAGCAAAGTTCAATTTTCCATGGCTCCATGCGCATAATACCCGCCAGGAGTATCAGTGGGGTGATCATTAAGAGTGTGATTGGGGGCTGAGGTGATGCAAAAACGTCTAATATGGCTGAAGAGTATACGTGGCATATATATTTGTGTGATGAAAGAGGTAAGGAAGTCGGAAGAGATGAGAAGGAGATCATACGGTCTCCTTAGACTCGGGTTGAGTCTCCCCTCTTTGAGCGGCCAGTATCTCCTGTCTATTGCGCTCTTGCTCAGCTAGGCCCGTCTTTGTGAAGGTGTGCGCTTCGCTCAGCAAGACGGGCCGAATAAGCAGACTGACAAGGCACCCGAAGCCGACTATCGCTGTGTAGAAAATCCACATCCGGCTCAGGGTGAAGGTGTACGCTTGCAGAACGACGGTCTTCTGAGCATTGGGCAGCGCTTTGATTAGGTCCCCCTGTGAGCCGGAGAAGGACGAGGAAAGTCTGGAGGCCGCTTCGGACCCAATGGAGGTTGCGATTTTGGGCATCTGCTGTTGGAGAACGTTTTGATACACAACGGTCCCGAGGACGATGGACATGGCAGCAGAGGTTTGACGGAGGAAGCCAAATGTGGAGGTTCCGGCCGCGACATCGCCACGGTGGATGTTCGCTTGGAGGGCAACAAGAGGTGCTTGGAAGACGGGGCCGGAGCCAAAACCGGCGATTAGTTGGTATATGATGATGCGAGGCCAAGATGCGTAGTATTTGAGGTCGATGAGAAGCCCGTAACCGAGGGTCATGAAAAATAAACCTCCTACGATTAGCTCGCGGTAGCGGCCAGTCTTTTTGATGATGAACCCGGTGCATGCCGAGGTCAAGGACAGACTGAGAACGTTCGGGAGGACATAGACACCGCTCATGATGGGATTTGCGAGGAGTACAGTCTGGAAATACAGTGGAAGGTAGTAGGAGCCGGCAATGAACACGAAGCTGTGACAGAAGCAGACGAAGAGCACTAGAATATTGTGCCAGTTCTGGAAAAGACGAATTGGTATAACGGGATACTTTGCGACTTTCCATTCAACCATCATGGCAATAGCCCACGTCACTACTCCAAAAACGATGAGACAGATGACCGTGGCCGAGCCCCAAGGGTAGGTGATGCCACCGTACTCCAAGCCAAACAAGAACATGAGCGTTCCCCCCATGATCAGGAGGATACCTGTCCAATCAATGGATTTTAGACCAGCCATAAGCGGCGTTTTCTCAGCCTCGATCTTAAGGAAGAGTAAGAGGATCACAAACGAAACACCTCCAATGGGTACTTGAGGAACATGTTAGCACCATACCTTACCCGACATCGGTAGGGTTGCTTACAATTGATGTAGAAACACCAACGCCAAGTGACGTTGGTAGTGAAGGCACCTCCTACAATGGGACCCAGGGCGCCTGCAATTGCCCATGTCGATCCAAAAAGGCCATAGTACATCGGCCGTTCCCTAGGATAGAGATTCGTCAAGAAACCCTCTACCACAGGAGGACAAAGCATGGGGAAGATACTTACCGGACACTGAATAAATCGGAGACACTAATATTAACCAACACGATGATGCCACCACCTCCAACACCTTGAATAGCTCTGCCCACCAGGATCATGGGAAGATTGATGGCTAGGGCGCAGATCAGGCTGCCTACGAGGAAGATAAAGTTGGCAAGCAACAGAATTCGTTTCCTGCCCCAGATGTCGCTGACCTTGCCCCAAAGGGGAACGGCGGCGGCATTGGCGAGCATGTACGACGAAGCCATCCATGAATATCCACTTTCCGAGGCATTAAAATAAGATGCCATGGTTGGCAGAGCCGTTGAAATGATGGTCTAGACCAGTTAGCAAACGTCGAACTATGAAACCACGTCCTCTTACATACCATATCCAAAGCTGCTAAGAACAAAACCAACTGCATATTTAAGACGGTTAACTTCCATATTACTAAAAATATAATTTAGGGTGGTTAGTAGATGGAGTCCGCCTTACGCAAAGCGCCGTCATGACAACAATAATCTTCTTCTTCCCCAGTTTTTGGGCCTGTGAAGGCACCCGACCCAGCGATGCGCCGGTTGCGACCTTTTCTACTGCTCCATCACCGTTGGATTCAACTGGGTGCTGTTCTTCTGAGAGTTGACGAGGGTGATTTGAAGTGTCCGAGTTCGAGTCTAATTCTACCGGGGCTATTTTGTCTCCCGTCACAATCTGGCCATTGTTGGGCTCGTAGGATTTGAGCTGATTCTGCCCGTCATTGGGGGTTTGGTGCGCCGTCATTCTTGGAAAAACAAGAATGTACGGCAGTCCGAATGAGGTTGAAAATCGTAGCAGAAATGGCAGGTAAAACGATTGACAAGTAGGAAGGGATAAGAATGCTTTCTGGCGGGCAGAGCCGACGTAAAACCCAGTGAAGGACGCAAGTGACTCAAAGATCGGCACGAAGAACGAAGAAAGAAACGCCACAGAACAAAGTAGGAAAAATTATGGTACTGTCGCTAAGTTCTAAATGATTTCCACTCGGACTTCGGCGTCACTGAGCCAACCAGCGAGTGGTTGGTCGAGACCCCAGTGGATATTGATACTCTCCTACTAAGTATACCTTTTGGAATAGGAAAAGAACTCTTGGACTTAAAAATGAATGAATTGCCGACTCCCGAGCATTCAATCAAACAGAACAAAACAATCATTCCAGTACTAACTATGTAGTACCTTCATTCAATGTTGGAACCTAAGTTTTCTCCTTCCTTTCCCTTTTTTTTACTTTATCTCAGATTTATTTTATTTTATGTTCTATTTTTATTCCGCCCACCGTTGCTTTTATGAGAAATTTAGGGGTAATGGAGCAAGGAAAAAGTTACGAATACGGAGGGATGAAGTACCCTGCTGCATATTGGAATTCCCACGCAATTTAGGGGAGTTAACTTATTATTACCAAATCATCTGAAACTAGTTCAATTCAAACCATCATGGGACACAGATTGATATATAATTAATCCATGCAAACTGATGCTGCCTAAATGCAGGAAATTCACCGAAACACGAGGATGGAACCATGCAGAATACATATCATATTTGACTTTTTCATAGATCGTCGGTTCTTTTGAATTTATAATGCTCCATAAACAGGGTATAATGTACGAAGTAGTAGAACATAAGAAGGAAAGATCAAAACAAATATACACAAGAAAACCTTCATCCACAGTTTAATCCTGTAGTTGTAGAATTTCTGCATGTGATTCAGTTAGTGCCGGCAGTAGATAAAAACAAGGCATAGGACTCCCCTTACCGGTCAAAAACTCCTCGAAGCTCACCGTGATGTAACCGTCGCGGTCATCATCATACCGCTTGAACACGTCCGTCATACGCCTCAGGCTGATGCAAGCCTGCACAAAAAGGTCGAAACTCATTCCCATCATACCAGGGCCCTTGGCTTGTCCATTCATTTGCCGCCCTTTGCTCTCAAACGTGGTAAAGAGCACCGTTACAAACGGCTGGCTCAGACGGTATCCGAATGCAAGGAGCGCGTTCTCAAACTCCTGGAGACTGATGCGCCCGCTACGGTCGACATCGAATCGGTCGAAAAGCTCCCGCCACGCGGCGAGGTAGCGCCATAGCGAAACAAATTCGTCAAACGAGATAGTCCCACTGCTGTTCCGGTCAAACATGCGGATCATCATCTTCACCGTCTTAGGGTGAAATGAGGTGAAGTCGCCATTCACGAGAGCGGAGCCCAGCTCTATCTCGGTCAGTGAACCGGTGTGGGATGAGTTGGCGGCGCGAAACAGGGGGAAGAGCTGTTGTGGATCGTCATCCGGGACGGCCAATGGAGGCTGGCTAGGAGATCGAGGTGGACGCGACTGGGGCGGGGGGCGGTTGCGCATAGGTTGGGAAGGGGGAGGTCCAAATCCATAGTTCTGGGGAGGCGGCGATGGATGCAATGGGTGAGTACGCTGTTGACTCGCAACTGGTGCTGGTAGTGGCTTGTTCATGTGTGCACTGGTTACTGGAACTCGAGGGGGAACCCCACTGGAAGACAGGTTGGGAGACGGCCGAGTCGGTAGTTTATTAAGGTGATGAGAAGGCCCGGATTGCATAGCACCGATCATCTGAGCTACCTAGTGTGGTTTCCGTCAGTTTCGGAGGGGATCGACCAGGACCTGCAGGGAGCTAAAGCGGTCGGGTACCTGTTCAGGCTCTGCGTGCCTGGTTTGTTTTACGAAGTGTTAGCGATAGTTGGCGCATCGTATAACCATCTTCTGCGAGTCCGACTTACGCTGGCAAGGCATCTGGATTGTAGGATTGATTGTATGCCATGATTTCACCCCAGCTGACGTAAACGGAAGTGGAAGAACTTCAATGAGAGTTGGGAGGCTGACGCGGGAAACGCGCTCTTTTATAGTGGATCAGAAGCAGTCGCTGGACAAAGGAGAAAAGAGGACACAGCTCCAAAGATAAGCAAGAAGGATTTTGGTCAGGAGTTTCAGGAGAGAACTAGTCTCTGCGTTAGCATATGCTTCTTCGCAGTCAAAAGCGGAGCGCGTGGGGCTCTGGTTCACCAAAAGTCATGTTGCCAAGAGCCTTAAGACTCTGATTGAATGGGGGCGATCAAAATACGCGTAGGAGGATTTCCGAGGGGGCAGTTACCGGATTGCGAATAAACAAAACAAAAATTTGGGCATCTACAGAAACTGGGAAGGGTTGAGCTGAGCGTAAGATAGGTTCAGCCCTATCCCACCCTTTGATTCATTTGTTTGTCCTGATTAAGTATGGGCTCTCGGGTTCTCCTCAATCCCCGGTGGAGCTAATGTGAGTCTGTATCTATATTTATCTCACTTTAGTTCTTTCTTTTATGGTTAAGTTTACGCGGATGATGACGCATTTATGGTTAAATCCCATCTCATCCTTCACCCTTTCACTAAGCCTTCGATCTCTCCAGACTGCTCTTTGAGGAGATCCATGATTTCCTTCCACGCCTTGACTTGAAATTCTTTCCCTTCCGTCCCCGTGGTCAACGCCGTGGATTCGCTGTCATTTATTAGCACGCCTTAGTAAGGGCAGGGACGGAAAATTCAAAAAAGATATAGAAATAAAGAAATGAACAAGGGAAGTAATAAAAGCTAAACATACTCCAGATACCCATCGCTCCTCCAGCATTTCCCGTGCGATCCCGCTCCCTGATATGTGGCACTGACTAGCGACCGACTTCCTTGTTCTGCAGTGCGAGCGAAGAGCTTGTATAACAGCCAAACTACCCAACGCTCATAGAATCGGTCGTACTGTCGACCGAGGGATGATGCACACAGCCCCGGGCTTACGGTATTCACAATGACAGGGAGACTCCCGTTCTCATTGCGCACTAGATCAGCCACCGTCTTCAGGACATACTCCAACAGTAGCTTAGAGATGCCGTACTGCTTTGGGCCGCTAAATTGTCGTGAATCATTTAGATGCTCCAATAATGACCCCTCCGTCCGGAGGCTCGCGGCCTTAACTCGGACGAACTGTTGGCTAGAAACGACCGTAAGATGCGCCGGATTCGAGTCAGATGAGCTGTCTCTCAGCTTCGGGAGAAGTAGAAGCGCCAGTAGAGATGTAGACAGCGCGTTGACCTGCAACGTTTCTTCCCATCCTTCAGGTGATGCGGTATACCCTTTATTCCAGAGGCCTGCATTGAGTAGTGCGATGTCCAACTGCTTAATTTCTGTTTGGACGCGATTCGCAAAGCTCTGGACGCTTTGGAAATTGTCCATGTCCAGCTCCCATACCTGGATCACGCCTTGCCTTGTGGTGCGCTTCTCTAGCTCGGTCTTTGTCGCATCACCCCTTTCCAGGCTGCGACTGCCGATGATAAGCGATTCAACTCCTAGGTTGAGAAGCTTGATGGCAGCTTCGAAACCCAGTCCAGACGTGGCCCCAGTCAGAACAACGGTCTTGCCCGCAAAAGAGACTATTGGGTCGACTGGGATATTGTATTGTGCCCGGAGGAGGCGTACTAAGCTAGCCATGGTATATTTTCCTTCAATGACAAACAATATGCGAAAGACGCGAACGGAAAACTGGATAGATGATTTGTCGAAAAATCGAGTGAAAATAGACGCCAATCAATAAGTGGCTAACATGAGTCTCTGGGCCATATAAGAACAATTAATATCATATACTATAGATTACCATGTTTCATGCTCTCCATTCGCCACAATTCGTCAATCAAATATGATAGTTGTAGTGTTTAGTTGATTTCCTTGGATCGGTGTCTGGGCAGCCCCGACGCAGGAAGTGTCAGAATGTGGGTGCCTGAGGCATTAAAATGGAAACACATCAACGGATATTGAACATGATTGGTCCGATGTTGCATCAACTTCCACCATCCCGCATTGACATTTGAACAAACAAGACAAACACATGGGGTTGAAATGTACAGCACATTCTTTGCAGCACGCATGAGAGACATTTACCGCTTCAGCTAGCCATTTCCCTACGTTCTGGATGATAGATTTAAAAGGAAGCTAGAGGTCATTTGTTTCTTGATTTTTACTGTTAAGAGAGTTCCTATATTAACCTTATTCATATCGCCTCTTGCGCACGTTATTTCCCCCCCAAAAGCCTATATACACTTTAGAGACACGCAGATAATTGTCTATATACGGCAGCTACTACTAGAGCTCGACTTGAACGGACGCTTCGGATATGGCCCCAAGTAACGAGAGCGATCAAGCGTCCTCGGATGGTCGAACCTGGCGCACTTACTTCCCAGACGGTGATCTCTGGGTATTTGGTTATGGGTAAGTCCATACTGGTCGTCGAGGATACTGGAGAGGCCCTCGGGGGCTCCACGGGTTCCCTAATGTAATAAGACTGATACCACCAAGGAGTTTGATTTGGAAGCCACCGCCGCATTATGGTACGTCAAACCTAGCTTTGAATCAGGCATTCAGGTCTTTAGCCGAAAGGCAAAGGCATATTATTGTTGCCGGTCACGAGTTGAACACCCAGCTGAGCTGTGATCTGGTATAGATCAAAGAGTTCCGGGCTATGTTGATGGCTATGTGCGGCGCTTCTGGCAGGTTCGGCATCCCTTGAACTGTTTCATCCCGACCATAGCTGACTTCGTGCTTGCATTCTACAGGCTAGGTAAGACATCAATCTTCCTCAAACGGATCTTCAGTTAGCGCTTTGACACATAAAGCTGACATCCCTCAAGTTCCGACCACCGAGGAACACAGAAGAAACCCGGTCGGGTAGTGACTGTAATAGAGCGAGAATTTTGGGAGACATTGAATGATCCAGTATGTGGCGCTCACCCCTTCACATTTATCATGGCTCCGGGTCCATGTAGTTTGTGCCAGCTACCCGAACCGTTATCTCACATATTTCAAATTTTACAGCTTGCACACCTTGAATCATCTTCATCAGCGGCTCGTGTCTGGGGCGCCGCATACCACATTCCCGCCTCGCACGCTGAAGAAGTACACGATTATCTCGACGAACGTGAAGTCAACGGATATACTGTGCATTACACACCTTTTTACCCGTTCTCGGAATCTAAGACTTCGGGGTCAAACCTCAAACCATTTACATGCATGGTCTATATTGGGCAGCCGTCGAACCCGCAGTTCCTGCGTGATCCAGCTCGTCGCGAGCTGCAGGATGTTGCGGAGGTGATTAGCCGTAGTCGGGGTCAGAGTGGGAAGAATACTGAGTATCTTTACTTACTGGAGAAAGCACTTGAGGGGCTGGGGCTTGGAACTGCCGATGAGCATGTTACCGATTTGGTTCGACGAGTGAAGGCTATTGAGGAGGATGGGGAAGCGGCGAGAGATGAAAAGGAGGCTGAGAGGGATCTGGCGAGGTTGCTCAGCCGATCAGAGGAGGCGCATCGGCCTTTTCAGAATGAGGAAAGAACATAACTTTTGAGTACTTGGCGGCAAGTCAATAACCAGCGAATAGATAGTATGCTACAATAGACTGCATGGTTCTCATATTACTCTACTATATCACCGGCCTAGACTAGTGCTGTAAGTACCTGATTACAGATCAATTTCATTCCCATCAAAGATAGATCAATAGTAAACGAGCAATGGAGGTGTGGTCTTAGAAACAGAGATCAGAGTATCCGTTATTTCATCAATGTCATGAATCCGCCATCAACTGCGTTTCAATTCCTTCCGCGACCGTGTCTCATAAAGTATTTATCGAGAATAAAGCCCATTTGAGCGACGAAATCCCTTAGGATAAAGCACGAAAAAAGATCGGTTCATGTGTACCTATGTCGATCCACGCTTAGCAGGAACTAGGGGGCCAAGAGGCTTAGTTGCCGCCGCGCCAGTCTGTGCATCGTTAGTTGAATGTCACGGAAAAGAATCGCGACCCTCCTAGAGTTTAAGGGTCAGGGGATGTGGATGGCTTACCACCGCCGTTGTAAGCACCACCGGCGCCACCGGCACCACCAGCACCACCACCTGCAACATCGTCAGCAAAGAGTCAAATGTAATTGACAAGTAACACATACCGAAGCGTCCGCGGTAACCGCCACCGTTTCCGTTTCCTTCGCGCTGGTTGTATCCGCCACGTCCGTGGTAGCCGCCGCCATTGTTGCGAGGAGCGGAACGCTCAGAGGCCTTGTCGACGCGAATGGTGCGCCCGTCAAATCTATTTTTGTAAATCTTCCATCCACGCGGGGTAATTGTAACAGCACTTTGACAGCGCTGTGAGATAAAGGGATGAAGTAAATAATGAATGCTCACTCCTGGTTGTTCATGGCATCCATCGCGGCGCTCGCCTCCTCGTCGGTGCTGAAGCGGACGAATCCGAATCCGCGACTGCGGAGGGTGTCATGATCCTTGACGACAACCTGGAAGATTATTAATATAACAAGAGCTGAAAGTTAAGCGATGGATTTATGATAATTGAATCACTCACAGCTTCCTCAACGGTGCCGTACTGAGAGAATCCATCACGGAGGGTCTCATCAGTAGTGTGCCATGCCAGGCCGCTGTTTAATGGTGTCAGTGAGATAATTCACTGGGAATTCTGGAAATTCTGGGAAGTGAGGGAGCCGGCGACCAGCTAAATATGTGGGTGGGATAAACTGACCCAACAAATAGCTTAGACATTCTGAAGTTGTTTTAGGGATGAAAAGAGACTAAGAGTGGGAGTTAGTATTGAGAAAAAGAGTGACCTCGAAGATGATGAGAAAGAAAGAGATTTGTGCGATAAATTGATGACTCGGTTGTCAGGTTGGCAATGGAAGAAGTCAGTGGGCAAATGAATGTGAAGGAGGCTACTAAGGTCCTAAAGACCCGAGCCTTTT